>CM045552.1:12518677-12766886 GCA_024721245.1 Mitragyna speciosa | reverse complement strand
CTAAATTTCCTAGCTCAGGCTTGCAATGTTAAAGTCCATGAGATCAAATGGCAGGTACCAATTGTAATTTGGATAATAACGGTTTGAATAATTGGGTTTGGTGTATCCGATAAATTAACAAATGCTGTTAAGTGGTAAGCTTTTTGGGCCCAATATTTTTAGTTATAATGCGGGCCACATTTGATATAAATCGGGTTGATATTTGAAACTAAACCAGCCTAAAGCAAAAGACTTGAATGACAAATTTGGGCCAACTTGTCAGATATATTTTTTAAATAGCAAAGAAGCCCAAAAATTAGTTTTCAAATCGAAAAGACAACTCAATACCAATTAAATTTTAATTTGCACCTTTAAATTTTACACTAATTCTCACTTGCACACCAAACTTTAATAGGAGACACTTTGTACCCTAAACTCTTCAACTCATTCCACTTTGGTC
The DNA here is from genome assembly GCA_024721245.1 of Mitragyna speciosa. Taxonomy (NCBI): domain Eukaryota; kingdom Viridiplantae; phylum Streptophyta; class Magnoliopsida; order Gentianales; family Rubiaceae; genus Mitragyna; species Mitragyna speciosa. The sequence continues at coordinate 12,766,447 of CM045552.1, read as the reverse complement.
GATGAATTTAACAATTCTCACTTTTCAAACTAGACTTTTTAGTTTTTTGAATTCGCCCTTTTCTTTTAGCAATGTTTTTCCTAGCATGTATCATTTTCTAATAGTGTAATTATCTTGGGAAATAATATCCAGCGAAAACTATCTTTATCTCCTCAAGCACCGATGGAAATATTTATGTTTTTTTTCTATCCTTCTCTCCTATCAGTGCTATTATGATTTAGTTATTTCACTTCCAATTAGTTATCAGTTCATTTTACCTTCTGAATGTAAGCACACCACGGGTCTGCTAGTTTTTATCTTCCAACCCTTCTTGTCAGGACAGCAATACGGCCTCCTATTTATCAATTAATGATCCTTCCATCTCCAACTCTAACTCCTTTGCTCCTCTTTCTAGTAATATCTATAGCTGAAAAAACTCTTCCAAATCCATGAATCAGCCAGGCCTTGATTTTCATCTTCCAAATTGATGCACCTTTCTTGGTATTTAGCTTTCAAAATTTTGCTCATTAACATATTAAGTCTTTATGAGAATTCACTAGAGTTGTTTAGCTAGTAAGGAATTATTAAAATAATGACGGCCTCTAAAGTTCAAGCCACCTTTTCTATTCTACTCTCTCAGTTCATCCAATGCAATTCTTTTCTCCCCATTTGTCTGTTACCACAAAAGAGTTGGACACTGATTTCCTTGTAGAGATCCTTGTAAATTTTCTTAGGCAGTTTGAACATGCAATTGCCAGGACAGTTGATTTCAGCAACACTTCTTTCTTACTTGGTTCAACTGCTTGCCTTTCCATCCTTGCAATTTGCTAGTCATATTTTCTCTAATATAATCATGGACATTTGTTTTTGGTTTGCCAATCACCAAAGGTAATCCAAAATATTTGCTCTGCTTGGCATGCTCATGTTGTTTAGTCTCTTCATGTTGACTGACGAAATGCATTTCACAATTTGTTTTATTCTCAAGGGCTAGAAGCCCATTCTTTGCATTATTTTACTAGAGAGGTCCATTCTACTCGGATCATGAATATCAAGCGAGTCAACTTTCAAGGACCACATAAGCCTCCCCAAGACAAGACAATTTTTTCAATATTATTTTAGGAACTTTCCTTGCGCATATTTTTCAATTCATCTTTTATACTTCTCAACTCTCACATGTATTATATCCCAAAGATTGTTGCTGTATTATTCTTTCAATAAAACTCTAAAACAAAGTAATCTATCATTATTTTCACATCATAATCTCCCGATTGTTTTGCGTATTTGCAGGTTTATTTCCTATTAAAGAATCTCCATTAGACGTAATATATTTGTGACCATTTTTCTCCCACATGACGCCTCAATGAAAATTGATAAAATACTATTTGAAGAATATCTATTCAATCCTACACATAAGAGAACCTTTTTGCATTCTTGCAGTTAAGATCCATTATTAAAATAATGGAGCACACGCCACTGGCCAAGGGAGATTACATGAGAATAATAATGGCATTTTCTCTTCTGAAAGTAAGAATGAATATGTCATCAGATGCCAGTCTTGCCATTCATGTGCTATGTTCAGGTAAGCACACCATATTCTATTTTATGGCAGCAGGAGAATGTCCCTTTTTTTTTCTTTTCTTTTTAAAGTGTTGACAATAGCAGAAAACATTTCGTCTATCTATTTACCATAAATTAAAAAGTTCAAACCAATACACAGCATATAAAATTTCAATTTTTTGTGAAGGAACAGAACATTTGTACTCTCTCTCTCTCTCTCTATATATATATATATATATATATTTATGATATTTATGCTCTAAAGAAATATTATTGTAATAAATTTGACCGAGTTTTAGAATTCAGGTTGTGAATCTTAATTAATTCTTGTCAATCTTTATCAGCTGACATATTAGTGTGTAAATATAGCACACTGACTGGTATTATTTAGGGTGCTAATTTCTGGCATGAGCCAAAAACACGACACAAATCTAATCCGAAAATAGGGGGTTCGGATTTAAGCTTGGCGGGTTCGGCTCGAAATTGGTTAGACCAACTAACCCGCAAAGAAAACAGGTCAAGTTTGGGTCAACTCGCGAACCAAAAAAAAAAAAAAACTAACAGTTAGTACCTTTATTTTATCCGTCCACATTCAAACGCAAATTTCACCCATTAGATAATTAATCAAGCAAATTGTAAGCGAAATTAAGAATTCTACCTAGGTTATGAAGAGTAAATTATAAGAGAAATTAAGTATATGTTATGTGTGACTTTGATATTAGTGTGTGCAAAAAATGTGTTTGAACCTTGTGTGTGTGAAAAGTGTGTGTTAGTCTCTTTTCTTCTTCTCCTCCTTTCTCTTTTCTTCTTCTTCTCCTACCTCTTTTTTTTTTCTCGGATTTGTGGGTCGATCCAGCCAATTTGTATCAAGTCGTGTTCGGGTTGACTCTCATGGGTTAGCGGGTCGGCGGGTCAGGGTTCAGGTTGGAAGTTTCTATTATACTTGGGTTTCAACTCAACCCGCCAACCCAAAACCTGACCCGATTGCCACCTCTATTATTATTTAGTGTTACTCCCTCTCCCTCTCTCTCTCTCTCTCTCTCTCTACCCCAATCTATTATTATCTAGGCATCCTTAAAGAGTAAAGTATCTTGTGTGAGGTGTCTTAGGGATAAAGAAAACTTCAATTGTTCCATGTTGAATTCTCGAACAGAATTTTTGGATAGAAAAGTAAGGTTCCTGTGTTCAAACATATATTTTCTGTCAATTAATAATTTTGATTGAATTTTCACCAAATGACACCCAAGTCATATATTTGATTTACAGCTAATTAAATTACAAATATAGGATTAATATACATTTTGCATTATTGGTTAGAACAATATAAAATGAGCATAATTTAGATGTTTACATTGTACAAGGATACAATATTACAAGTGAACTTTCTAACAAAATATTTACCTAAAACTGAATAAAGGCAGTTCCACTCTCTAGATGGCGTTTTTCATGGCTTTGTTTATTTGGTGTTGTTTTTCTAATACGTATTTTTAAAAAATTATAAATACATTTTTTTTAATTGCCTTTCTATCTCACGTACACATCAACTAACTAACAAGAATTTTAAAAAATGTTACAGTAATATTTTTTAAAAAAACATCTCATACAATAAACCATCCAAATGAAGTCAAATTTTTCCATAAGTGTCAAGCCCCGTGCCCCGGGACTTGGCACCCTACCATGCCCTAGGCTACACTAATGCACAAGACTAACCAACCAAGCATCAGCTAATCCAAATATCACATAAACATAAATGAGTAATTGTCTACCAAAATTATCAATTCATCCACGCTATAATATTCAACTTGCAATTACACTTTCCAAGGCCTAATACATGCACTAGTGTCTCAAACACATGACATCCTAAGCATAAAGATTGTTTGTCCACCATTAGTGTCATAACACTACAAAATAACAAGCCATATCAAGTCATAGTCTAACAAGAATAGTAAACTACGACTATTAGGCATAATATCCATATCTCTTCATCTTGCTCCACAAGCCGGTCCACTCTTCTTCTATGAAATCATCCTTCTCTACGCTTCAAAAATAAAGGGATGAGCGACAAAATTGCCTAGTAAGTAGCATAGGTATCCTCTACAGGCTCGGGGAAGCTATAGATGTACATTCAATTCAAAATGATTTCATTTGCCAAAATAATCATAAGTACGTGGCATTAACATTTCACAACATTCATATAGCATAAGACAACAAGAAGTATGAGCTCAAGTAACAAATAGATAATTGACTTTAGATATCCAATTGTTAACTACAATCTGGTTAACACGGTGCAAAACCAACTCTCTCAACCGGTTGGTCCGGTCCTAAAACTAACTATCATTCAGTTAGTACGGCCCAAATTTCACATCAAAACAAAATTATGAGACTAGTCCCGTCAGCAATCATTCATTCAAGGGCTCAATAGCTTATCATTCCGAAATCACATGGCACCACATAGACATTTTCATAAGAAATCATTAAAGTAATCACACCCAAGCCATTTTGCATATAAACTAGCTTTTCAAATCAAATGGTTTACAATTATCATTTTCAAAACATAGAGGATACAAGTACCACTTATCTCGGTCCACGCTACCTCAAATAATCTACCAAGGGTTGATCACTTTTTCCTCCTAAAACACACAATTAAACACTTAATTACACATTAATTCTACTAAGAAATAATAGTCGAAGCTTAAAATTGGACTTAGAACACAAAACAAAGCCAAACAATCCAAAATGGAGTAATCCGTGAGTGGTAGGAGGTGATCCGCTCACCCGCGGATCGCACAAACTGAGCCGCGGTTTCCCCAGCGGCTAGCACTTGACCCACACGCGGCTCGCTAGTTGCGGCATTAGCCATAAGCAGCCTAAGCCACAACTAGGAACAGAAACTTTCCTTCTTGCATTTTCATTCACCCGTTTCATCAAACACTTCAAAGGCATCGAACCCAACCTCAAATACTTGACAATTTAGGTAGGAAAAAACCCATTATCACCCAAAAACACACCGTTAACCGTAAACCAACAACCAAACCTCACTAAATCATAAATCACTATACAAAATCAAAGACCCGTCATCACACCAAAGCATAATCACCATTAATAGCTCAAACCATGGCCATTAAAACATAACCCATCATCAATATCATCATAATCTTCCTATTTATGCATTAACAGCCGAACAATTACACTAATTACTACCATGAGGCAAAAACCCAAGAAATTGACTCCACGTTTGGTACACTAGAATAGTCCAGAATTAAAAAGTCTTTCCACCCATAATGCTTTTCCTTCCAGAATGGATTGAAAAATTTTTTTCAATTCATTATTTGGTAACCCAAGTTAGAATGGAATGGCTATACATTTTCTAATGTTTGGTATAATCATGTTTAGGTGTCAGAATGGAATAAAATATATATTAATTTGACTTAATTGCCCTTAATTTTTTGCATTAGAATATATCGTATTTTTATTTTGTTTGTTTGTAATTCTATATCTACAAAAGACTTTAATATTTTTAATTTTAAAAATTCTTAATATTCTTACTAAAACTGAATTAGTGGTGCTCTTTAATTAATTTCAAAATCTTTATAATTATTAGCATTATAATTAAAAATACAAAAAAACTGATAATGAAACTACATTCACAATTTAATTTAATTTATAAAGAGTTTAGTTTTTACACATTTGCATAAATCTAAGAATAATATCTTAAACCTTTTTATCTAAAAGAAAAAAAATTCTAAGTATATATTAAACTGATTGTGATTTAAAGATCATAAAAAATTATGAGTTGAAGTTATTAAAAACCTAATGTTTAAATTTTAAAAATAAAAATTAGTGAATTTATCCTGAGTTAAAAAAATTAGCCAAAAAAAAATGTGGAGGGAGGGGGGATAAAATTGACTCCTATTTTTAAGGTCTCTCCAAGATGAAGTTGGAAAGGCCTTTCTCTAGATTTTGTTGAGGAATAGCATTTCAGGAAAAAGCTGGAATGACATTTCAGGTGGAAAAGTCCTTTCCAGCCTAACATGTCCATACCAAACATGAAAATGAAATGGACAAATTGAAATGACCTTTCATTTTACCCCATTCCCGCCTACCAAACATGGGGTTAGAGTAGAAATTGGGAAAAATTTACCTTGAGTAGTGGGTGGAGTAAAGTCCTCTTGGATTCTTCACTTATTTGCTCTTGGTTAGGCCAAAACTCACCTTGATTAGAGAGAGAAAAAAGGGGATTAGAAAATGGGACCTTGGGGGTAGAGAAAGAAAGCGATAAGGAGGCAAAATGAAAGGATAAGAAAACTCTAATCTTTCTAGAAATACCATAATGACTCTAATTACAATTATATGCTCCTTCCATAATGCAATTTACTATTTATACTCAATAGTGACCAAGTTACAAAGATGCCCTTCAAAGGCCCCTAGTATTACAATAAGCCTACCATGCATGGGAAACTGAAAAAATGGATTTCAAATTATTAAATGTCTGAATCACTTGCCAAATCCTGAATTGGGCCCATCATTAGGTAGAATAATATCAAGTGGATACAAGTAATTTTCAAATTTATTAATTAAAAAAAAAAGATAATGGTGCAGCTATTTGTCACTTTTTTTGCATTTTGAAGCGTACACGGAAATAGGTTCTTTCTCTTTCTCTCTTTTTCAGTATAGGATGGATTCATCAAAAGTTGGCCAAGTCAAGCACTTGGTTTGACAAAATAAATTGACATATACTTAATTACTCGGAAAGATAGAACACAAAGTAACCTATCAAAATTTTCGAATCTTCTTAATAAAGATAGTTGTAAAGCATTACTTGGTATATCAATTACATAACTTAAACAGATGTTATGGTATTAAATTTTGGAACTGAGTTTATCTCATTGGTTATAATATGGAACTTGTAATAATTTGAATTACAAACGTTATTCTCTGTCTTATACCTTGTATTTTCGAAAATGGTTTAAGAAGTCTTGCAAAGAAAATTCTTAAAAGTATATCTTTATTATTTTGCATTAACTCCAAACCTCTTGAAATGAAAATTCCAATCTAACTCCAATATTGATCTTTTAATTATTATTACATGCCTTAGAATCTTTATTATTGTGCATTAAGCATGCTTTTTTAAACACTTAACAACTACTTGCCCAAAATTTTGTCATGTGTGGAGAGAATAATCTCTTTGACGTCCTTAGGAAACTTTGAAGAGACATTGAGAATTAATTTATAAACTTTTGGAATACACTACAAATTTTTGAAGAAAAAGTTTTCGGAATATCTTAGAATCAACTAATAAATTTTCTTAAAAATGAATTCTGTAACTTTTGAACTTTTTCTTAAAATATATGTTTTTACCATCTACATGTTTTCTCACCCATTTTTACTGCTTTAGATGAAAAAAGGAAATTAAAATGGCAAACCATTTCAGAGTTGGCTCTAGTGAGGTGTACTAACCCGTGGAGCTCCCCACTCAGAGGAACAACGCCAGACAACCCACAAGATATACATGCCTCCGAAGGCTGAGGGAATTTGTTCTGTGGTTATTGTAGGTCAGGTGACACTCTCAAATAGTATATTAATACTTCTTACATTCAACCAAATAAAAGAGGTGGATCCTTCGTATCTACGGCTCATCAAGAAGGGCTCATTTACTTGGTGGGATGTGATTATTAGTGGTATACCACATGTCATTGTACTTTCACTATTTAATATTTTTTGATTTCTTATAAAAAAATATTACTTCTTTTTTTCCATTTTTTGTGTTATGCTGCCTTTTTTGTTCCTTCGAAATAAGTGTAGTGAATCTATAAATTGCAATTTTATTCCTCTTGTATAATTTACAAGAAAAGAATGCTGAAATCATGGTCAAACTTCAATTCCTTTAATTGTGTATACTTTGATCATGACATAAAAACTCAGACAAATTGATTGGTTAATGGTCATGGTAAACTTTGTTATACGCCTACATAGGTGTTTTACTACAATCACATCTCATCTCATGATATAATTATATTGAGTAATTCTTGTCTAATAGTTACTAAATAATGAGAATCCACCGTAGTTATATAGTAATATATGATTTATAAGAGTACAAGATATTACGGTGTTACCAGCCATAAATATCTTGATCATTCAATGTTTTCTTCTATTATTACTTTTAAAAAAAAATGCCAGCCACATCATATGACATTAACTTATATGACATTAACTTATGAGGTATGTTGATGTTACTCGACATCACATGTGTTACATACAAAGTGATTAACTGACTTCTTTTTAATCCAAACTAAGGTTTTAACAATCACTAGGCCTATTCTGGATTATAATACGGTGGAAGTTAAAAATTAATTAAAATTTATAAATATAGTAGCTTTCCGAGGTAAATCTTACGATTTTTACAATTGATCTAAATTTGATGACTTAATATCTATACTCATCTGTGAATGTTATAGATTTGTTAATTTAATGTCTACCAATGGCACTACGTGTCCTCAAGAATGGCCTTTGTAGAAGCCCGGGTCTTTTTTGGCGACCTTCCTTCTTTAACAGGGCCCGTTTAGGCAATTTATCAATTCCTCTAATGCTCTCTCTTCCTCTCTTTTTTCAAGAAATATGTACTTTGCCACCCTTAACAACATTTCCCTCGGCCAAATCACGCAAAACTTCCTTCTCCATTTCTCCCTTGTTTCTGCCAAATAGATCATACATCCAAAAACCAAGTCGATTGGATTCATTTCTTGAGATATCAGTTAGTTCACTTGCAAGAATTGAAGAGAAAAAAATGGTGAAAAACCAAAGGTACCATCAGTAGAGAAAAGGTGAAGTTGTGCATGTAATTTGTGAAGATCATGATCAAGAAAATTCAAATGATCAAGAAAGTTTGCTGTCAGAATAAAAGAACGAGACCAAAACTTCTTTATTTTCTTTTTCTTTCTCTTCTTTCTTGTTGCTTAATCTTGGCACGCCAGTTGCTCACCTGTCCTCCCTTATCCTCAACTTTTTCCCTCCTATGTATGTGAGCTTATCTTTTACTCTCTCAGTTGTTGTTGTTTTTTTTTTTTTAATTTGTCATCCTCTTTTGATCCTTTTGGTTCATTTTATTTAATGTCTTGGGGCTAATAATCATGCAGACTCATTGGGATTTGAAGATGATCAAAGGCTTTTTTTTGAAGCTGATGCAAATTCTCCCATTTCTTCAGCTGTTCCCAACGGTTGTCCTCTTTTTCTCTGTTTATACGAGTCTCCTTGTTCAGTTCTGTTCTTTTAACCGTGACAGTTACTAATATGAAGTTTTACGACAAATAGATACTATTTCCTAGATGTCTTGATTGTGGGGAGTTCATTTTTCATTTTTTTCCCCCTTCGTTTCTTCTTTTTGTGGCTTTGCTTCCGCTGTTGAATTATCATACCTCTTGATTTATTTCCCCAGTTGGATTTCAAGGTACTAAATATGCCCTTGGCAACATGCAGGTAAAATAATTTGTGACAGAAGTAGCATCCGATCAGATATATGCATGATGAAAGGGGATGTGAGAACAGATTCTGCTTTCCTCATCAATTTTCCTCTACACAGACAATGCCTTGAATGATTCAATATCATTCCCCATCTGACGATGGTCATCGAAATGAAATAATGCAACGTGATAAAATCAAGCCGTATACTCGAAAATGGGAAACAAGTGTGATGAATAAGGTTGCTGAATTAGACCTCATTGCGAGAAAGAAAGGGCTTAAATCAACAGAAATGTGATATTAAACATGATGTTCCTGCTATTTTCTTCTCAACTGGAGGCTATACTGGCAATGTTTATCACGATATCAATGATGGGATTTTGCCTTTGTACATCACTTCTCAGCAATTCGGAAAGAAGGTTCAGTTTGTCATTCTTGACCATAAAGAGTGGTGGCTAACCAAGTATGGTGATGTTCTTTCGCGACTTTCAGACTATCCAGTGATTAATTTTAGTAAAGAAAAAAGAACTCACTGCTTTCCTGAAGCAATAGTTGGCTTGAGAATCCACGATGAGCTCGTGATAGATCCTTCAGCTGATGGAAGGAAACAAGACAATTTGTGATTTTCGTAATGTTCTAGACCGAGCTTATTGGCCGCGGATCAAAGGTCTAATTCAGGCCGAAGAACGCGAAGCTCGTTGAAGAGGGACAAACGTGCTCTGTCACCATCAAGAAAACAGGACTTGATGAAGCCAAAACTGGCTATCATATCTAGAAAAGGATCAAGGGAAATAAAAAATGAGAAATTGCTGGTGAAAATGGCAGAGGAAATTGGATTTTCAGTGACAATTTTGAGGCCTGATCGAACTACAGAGCTCGCGAAATTGTATAAAGTTCTAAACTCAAGTGATGTTATGGTTGGAGTTCATGGTGCAGCCCTGACTTATTTTCTTTTTATGAAGCCTGGTTCTGTTTTCATACAAGTCATTCCTCTAGGGACGGATTGGGCAGCAGAAAATTGCTTTGGGGAACCAGCAAAGAAAATTGGTTTGAGGTACATTGGTTACAAAATCCTCCCAAGAGAAAGCTCATTGTTTGATAAGTATGACAAAAATGATCCTGTTTTAACTGATCCAGACAAAGCTACTAAGATGCGTTGGGAATTGACAAAGAAAATATATCTTGATCAACAAAATATTAATCTGAATCTTCCCAGATTCCGAAAACAGTTGCTTCGGGCATATTATTACTGTACTAATAAGAAGATAAGGGAATTTTAATCTTGATTCACAGTAATTTTGGCTTTGATGGTACTTGTTTGGAGGGATCCAAGATATTCTTTGCCTGTCTTTGTCAACTTTGTAATCAGCAAAACCGAAAATCAGGGTAGGGAAACTGTTATGCTATACGAGATGTACATTCCCAGCAAAATAACAAGCAGTTCTATCCGTATATACCGAAAGTTTTGTAAAGAGCTTCGACCGTTTAGTTTCTGGTGAAATTTTGTTTATTACTTATTATGCATTCAACAGCTCTGGCATTGTATAGTTGGCGTCTTTTTAATTATATATCTGATTGGGGAAGTTTTTAGTTCATAACTGGATCATTAAGAAAGTGTTGGGGTGTTATTATGAATTTATCCAACCCGAGAATCTAAAAGTCAGTGAAATGTTCTGTTAGTCCGCGTTTAATTTGGTTGATATTGTGCCTACTTGTAGAATATTAGTGCGATGAGTCTGAGAAGAGTCAAGTGTCTCATGAGTTCAGACTCGTGAAAATTTAAGTACTCAAACTTGCAGTTTGTAGCTTGATTTTGGACTCAACTAGACGAGTTAATGGAAGAAATTGAGCTCGACTCGCTTGTAGCCCTAGTTTTAGATTGAATTTGGACTATCATGAGTTGAGATATGATTGGGGCCTTAACTTATATGTATTTATTTCTTGATAAAGGAGATAAATAAAATGGAGATACTCTTAAAATAACTATTTATTTCTTTTTCTCTGGGCCTCAAAACGACTTCTGAACTATTATTCCACGGTATGTCATGCTTTGATTTTGTCAAGATGCCAAATTGGTCATACTCGATGTCATACTCACACCGGTTGTTGCATTGCAAGTGATCAATGAGGATTGAGTATAATCCAAGAAATACGTCAGGCGACTGATGTAGAAATTCAAAATCTTTTGATCCTAATTGGTGAAGGAAATGCATATGATTGCATAATTATAGTCAAATAATTTATCTAAAGAACTGTATCGTAGAAAAATATCATCCAATAATTAGAATAGCGTACAACCAAATTGTAATCATCGTTATATATATATATATATATATATATATATATATATGCAATATTGTTGAGTCCACTCGTTTACGAGATATATTAGCCCTCAGTTGTAATTTTCATCGATTGAATCCAAATGCGTATGAATTTACTGTTAAGAGAAAGAATATCGGGAAAATATTCTTCTGTATTCTATATCCAATGATACAATAGCCTATTTATAGGCATATACAAGTAAGAGGTTCAATGAACTTAAGCAATAATAAATAAGTTTAAAACTAGTCTATCCAAATCATATCATAATCTAATCATATCCTAATTTATGATTAGAAATTTGATCATAACATATTTACAACTCACAATGCTCTCCATCAAGATGGTGCGTATATGTCTCACATGCTCAATTTGCCAAGTGAGTTGTAGAAAATTTTGAATCGATACAGCTTTTGTCATTACATCAGCCAGCTAATCTTCTGACTTGACGAATGGAAGCCCACCTATCTTCAAGATTTTGTTTTATAAAGTGTCGATCCACTTCAATGTGTTTGGTACGGCCATGTTGGACTGGATTATGACTGATATCAATAGTTGCTTTATTGTCACAAAACAGTACTCCTTTCAAGTTTTTGGAGCAAAGTGGATATCAGTCATCAGCTTTCTAAGCCATAAAAGCTCATGCACACCCTTAACCATCTCTCTGAATTAGGCTTCTGCACTCGATAATGCCACTACCTTTTGTCATTTACTCCTTCAAGTAACTAGATTACCGTCGACAAATGTGAAATAGCCTGATATCGATTTCCTATCGGTAGCATCACCTACCCAATTGACATCAGTGTAACCTTCAATGTTGGGATGATTGTTCTTGGAGAACAGAAGACCTTTCCCATGTGAAGATTTTAACTACCGAAGGATCTTGATTACTGCTTCCATATGCTGATCACTAGGAGTATGCATGAATCGATTAACTATACTGACAGCATAAGCAATATTAGGACGTGTATGAAAAAGATAAATCAGCTTACCAACTAATCATTGATATTTTCTCTTTATCAATTGGCTTCTGATCTAAACATTCTCCAAGTATATGATTCTAAGCCATCAGCGTCTTAACTGGTTTATAGTCTAGTAATCCAATTTTGTATCGATCTTGCCACCTCAATCCCTAAAAAATATTTGAGAATTTTCAAGTTCTTCATCTCGAACTCAACTACTAGTTTATCTTACATATTAGAAATCTCCTCTTCATCATCTCTTATGATAATCATATCATCAACATAGATTATCAGAGCTATTACCTTTCCAAGCTAATGCTTCAACAACAATGTGTGATCTTCGTTTCTCTGTCGATACCCATATTTCTTCATGGCTAAGGTAAATCAGCCAAATCAAGCACGTAGTGACTGTTTCAATCTATAAAGAGTTTTTCGCACTTGCATATGGCATTCCCATTTGGAAAAGTAATGTAACTTGATGGAATGTCCATGTACACCTCCTCTTCAAGATCACCACGTAAGAAGGCATTCTGTATATTAAACTGATACAACAACTAATCTAGATAGGTTGCAAGAGACAATAAGACATTGACTGTCTCCAACTTTACTATTGATGAAAAAGTTTCTTGATAATTGATTACGTATGCCTGTGTATACCCTTTTACTACAAATCGCGCCTAATATCGATCTATTGTACCATTAACCTTATACTTAATTGGAACTACCCATTTGCATCCTACTATTTCTTACCCATTTGAATCCTATTATTCTCTTTCTTTTTGCAATAGGACTAAAACCTAGGTGTCATTTTTATGCAATGCTGATATTTTCTTTTGATGGCTTGAGTCCAATCTGGATCGGTAATAGCAGCATACACATTGTTCTGAATATCAGGTGATAACACATTATACACAAAAGCATCCAGAGGTCCCAATGATCGATGAGTTAAAACATCAATTGGCAATAGGGATACTTGGATTGTTTGGCATAAATTTCTAGAGAATATCAAATTTGGTGGCTTGTCACAATTGGACTTGTTAGAGTAATACATATGTACCTAGTAATATCCAAATCAATAGTAGGAAGTATTAGAAGTACTTACGTATCACGAATATTCTGCAGGAGATTGATGGTCAAGTACTTAGGGAAAAAAGATTATATCAACAGGCATCAAGAGAACATATATATAGCAACCTCATTAGGAATATCACCTATTGAAGAATTAGATTTACCACCATCTGTAATATGAGAATCAACAAGGTAAATCGGTAAGTAAACAGAAGAGATTAGTATGTCAGTCTCATCAGTATTCAACCATGATGACCATACCAATGCCAATCAAGTCTGAACTTACTTGTTCCTTATCTCCCCTTGAAGTGAAGAATTGAATATTGAAGAGAAAAATATCTCCAATTTCACGAATGTAATATCCACCGTTTCATACATCTTATGGGTGGTTAGATCATAACACCGATAATCCTTCTTGTGCACGGCGTATCCTAAGAAGACACAACGGACAGCACAAGGATCTAACTTATTTGGTTGGTTCTTGTGCAAATGTACAAATACCATAAACCAAAAATCCGTGCTAGAATCATTAGCACAAAAGGTAAAGTGAAGTGTTGAGCTAGACTCTGCAGTGGAGTTTAAAAGTTCAAGGCTTTTGAAGGCAACTGATTTAGCAAGTAGACTGTTGTTGTGCCCATATCAGGCCAATATCGACGTAGAACATTTGCACTAATCAGTACTGCTCTTGCCGTTTCCAATATGTGCTGATTCTTTCTCTCAGGCACTTCATTTTGTTGCGGAGTTTGAGTATAGGATATTTCACGTATGAGACCGTTAGTATTGATGAACTCTTGCAATGATCGATTATCATATTCACCACCGTTATTAAACAAAAAGACCTTGATATACTTGAAAACTGCATTCGAATCATTAGAAAGAATGATTTAAAAGTATATGATATTTCATTCTTATTAACAAACAAATATATTAATAAGAAAGAGATGACAAATTTAAAAGCAATTAAGCATATTTTAAAGTGTTTAGATAGTGTTTTTGGATTATATTATCAAAATGAACTTGTTTTGTTATGAAAAATATAAACACAAGGGGTGTAAGTATAATTTTCAGAACCTGAGGGGAGGGGAGTGTAATCATAACAAATCCCAAGGGAGGTATGTGAAATTATCCCTTTGGATAATAAGGGGTTTGAACATTTAGGTTTGATGTCTCCCATAAATTAACATATGTTGTTAAGTGGCAAACTTTTTGGGCCCAATATTTTTAGTTACAATTGGAGCTACATTGGATATAAAACAAGTTGATATTTGAAACTAAATTAGCCTAAAGCAAAAGAATTGAATGACAAATTTGAGCCAACTGATCAGATACATTTTTTCAATAGCAAAGAAGCCCAAAAATTAGTTTTCAAATCGAAAAGACAACTTAATACCAAATAAATTCTAATTTTCACCTTTAAATTTTACACTAATTCTCACTTGCACCCCGAACTTTAATAGGAGACACTTTGTATCATAAACTCTTCAACTCATTCCACTTCGGTCGATGAATTTATAATTATCACTTCTGTACTAAATTTTTCATTTTTTTTTAATTTGTTCTTTTCTTTTAGCAATGTTTTTGCTAGCATGTATCCTATTCTGATAGTGTAATTATCCTGGGCAATAATTTCCAACGAAAACTATCATTATCTCCTCCAGCATCTATGGAAATATTTCTGCTTTTTTTTTCTGTCCTCCTCTCCTATCAGTGCTATTATGATTTAGTTATTTCACTTCCAATTAGTTATCAGTTCATTTTTTACCTTCTGAATAAAACACACCACAGGTCTGATAGATTTTATCTTCCAACCCTTCTTATCAGGCGGCAATATAGCCTCCTATTTATCAATGGTCCTCCATCTCCAACTCTAACTTCCTTCCATCTCCAACTCTAACTTCTTTACTCCTCTTTCTAGTAATGTCCATAGCTGAAAGAACTCTTCCAAATCCATGAATCACCAAGTTTGATTTTCATCTTCCAAATTGATGCACCTTTCTTGGTATTTAGCTTTCAAATTTTGCTCATTAACATATTAAGTCTTTATGAGAATTCACTAGAGTTGTTTAGCTAGTAAGGAGTTATTAAAATACTGACGGCCTCTAATGTCCAAGCCACCCTTTCTATTCTACTTTCTCAGTTCATCCAATGCAATTCTCTTCTCCCTGTTTGTATATTACAAAAGAGTTGGACACTGATTTCCTTATATAAAATAGAGAAATTCTACAAGTGTGGATGATGGAAATCAAGGAACTATTGCTAATATTGAAGCTGGAACTACTTGTGAAAAAGAGAAGGTGTAAGCCACTTGTGAAAAAGGGAAGGTATACTTTTTTTCTTCGATGTAACACTGATTTTTCACAATGTATGACGTTTGTTTGTTCATTTCTTTACGGTAAAGGAAGGCCTACAAAAAATGCAGAGTCAATGAAAACTAATACTGTTGGGAAGAGGATAGCAAATCACACTAGTCACTCAAGAGGAAATACTGAATTGGCTTCCACCATAATAAAGCTTCTCAAATTGAAAGAACTATAACTATCGAAGTTGTTGTATATGTTGATTCATAAAACTGCAGCAACAGTTTCAGTATGGTGGTTCTGATACTTGACTCTTCCTCATTGAATAGAAACTCACCATATATTAACTTAATTATGAACTAGCAATTAGTAGGTGTTGTAGTATTAAACTAAAAACCTCATGAGTGGTGCACTGTGGTTCTACTGAAAAATCAAATTTCTGACTTTGTTTTTGTATATGATGTTATAAGTGATTAAATACAGGTCTTGAAGTTTTGCAATCCTCACCATCTAGGCAACTGATCTAAGATGGTGTTTTGGAACTAAAAACTTCATGAGCGGTGCACTGTGGTTCTACTGAAAAATCAAATTTCCAACTTTATTTTTGTAAATGATGTTACAAGTGATTAAATACAGGCCTTGAAGTTTTGCAATCCTCACCATCTAGGCAACTGATCTAAGATGGTGTTTTGGACATCAATGGTTCGCTTAGTAAACATACGGTGGCAGAAACTGAATTGTGCATGTAGCTATTTACTTTGCATTCCTCACCATCTTCAATCTTGTTCAAGATTGTCTTGTACACATATAGATACTTTTATTTGCAAGGGATGCTTATATTTACAATAGGGATAATTTTCACATACCTCCCTTGAGGTTTGACATAATTACACTCACACCCCTCAGGTTTTAAAAATTACACTTACACCCCCTGTATCTATACTTTTCACAACAAATAAGTCCATTTTGATAATGTAATCCAAAAACACCAACCAAATACTTAAAATATGCTTAATTGCTTTTAAAAAAGATAAATAAATGTTAAAAAATTAATTAATTAGTCATAAAAATGTTAAAAGTACTTATATTCTTACATCAAATTTTCAATCTCCACCAAATATTACTTCTTCAAAACTCAATTATCTAGCTAATTTAAATGAATTTACTTTATTTGTTAAAATTTTACAAACAAATATATTAATAAGAAAGAGATGACCAATTTAAAAGCAATTAAGCATATTTTAAAGTGTTTAGTTGGTGCTTTTAGGTTACATTATCAAAATGGACTTGTTTTGTATGAAAAATATAAATATAGGAGGTGTAAGTGTAATTTTTAAAACCTGAAGGGAGGTGAGTGTAATTATGACAAACTTCAGGGGAGGTATGTGAAATTATTCCTTTACAATATGATTCATAAGCTTATATATGTATCTTACTTGGGCAATAAACATTCAACCATACAATGTCCTTGCTGTTGAAATCTTTTATAACCACCCATGCTGGGGAAAGCTTACATAATTTCTCCTTGTCAAATTGATTCTGTAATTTGAATCAATATATATACTACTAGTAGGACAAGATTGATCATAATCCATACGCTAATTAGGGAACTTGCATTTGTCACACACTCTAATTTTTTACTTACTATCAACACTCGTTATTTTTGGCTGTTAATTCCATCTTCTTCGTCATTGACAAACCATTGAAAGAAGTCATATTTCGAACAATGGAATTAGAGCTTGTCTAGGTTCTTTTGGCTCTCAGAAGTTCTAATTGTAGCTTTGTGACCACAACTACAAATTCGATTCTGGATCCCCAGCGATGTTTCTGGTTGAGATGAGTTCCCTCTACTGCATGATAAAGCCATACCTGTGCATTTAAAAGCTGTGTTTAGACCGTTGATGCCTTTTTATGTTGTTCTTTTCCAAAAATAATTGTTGCATTAGCAACGTCTATAGGACCATTAACCGTCAAATATCTGGCTGAATTATGTTCTTGTTTTGCAACAAATGAGGATCAACAGTCCTTGACTTTGTTTTTTTACCTTCTTTCGTGCCATTTTTTAATTACAAAAATTTAAGGGCAACTCGGGAAAATATTAACCATTTCCATTAACTTTCTAAATATGATATCCTTACAAGGGCTGGATTTGTTACCAAACTACTCAAAGCAAAGGGAGGTTTGCGTAATTTTTATAAATTGAAGGGTGTTAAGTGAAATTATCAAAAACTTCATAGGAGGTTTCTGAAATAATCTCCATTTCTAAATTATTTCCATGAGCATAAGTTATATAAATAAGATTGGAAAATTTTCTTGATTCTAAAGATTTTATGGCTAATTAAAGTAGAGATTCAACCATTTACCCTCAATTTTTCGACACTCTCGCAAGATTTAAAAATGTTTTGAGTAGTTGCTACCGCTTTTTGTCCTATTAACTTAAAAACTATAATCTCATATAAGTACACTTATGTTGCGGGTGGGAGCATCCACAATGTATTTTGACAATATGGTGTCGCTAGTTTAACGTCAGTCAATGGATTTCGATAAAGATTTGTAACCATAGACTCTAGTAGCTGCAAACTATAATAAAATAAAATATGTATACTGATAACAGTGGCAACTTATATTGTTGTTTTCTTCCCTAAAAATAAAAAATAAAAGGTGTTATTTTCTTCCCGTTATCTTTCAGAGATGCCTCCCCAACTTTTGTTATCTTGTCTTCTCAACGATTATATTTTACAAATCACTTTATTTCTACAATCTTCAATTACACTCGTGAGATTGAAAGAATCGGTACCTATTTTTAATATCCTAACATTAACTACAGCAATAGAAGTTTGGTAATGAATATAAAGTGCAATATTTTCACATAATTCCTATAAAGGGCATTATTATTAATAACCTACAACTTCATGTACAAAAATATAACATTATTTTTAAATCATATAGTTGGATTATTTACCTAAGTATTAGCATTTTAAATAAAAAATCAGCATTATAATTTATCATCTCAAAGTAGTAAAATCAATTCTTTCTAATTTTTTATTCAAAAGCGTTCAAGTACAAAATTATGAAGGGGACGATTTTTTAAAGTGGACCTTTTTTTGGCTGTCAATTCTAACTAATATCAAAATAAAATCAATGTTGTGAAAATATATAAATATTAGAGTTTTTGATTAAAAAGAAAAAATGTATATTGGCATTTTTATTCATCATCTTAAAGTAGTAAAGTTAATTTCTTCTAAATTTTGATCTATTGTTCGACCAAAAATTATAAATGAGATGATTTTTTGAAATAGATTTTTTTTACTAGTCAATTACAACCAAAATAAAAATGAAATCAATTTTTTTAAAATTTCTAAATATATTAGCATTCTTACTTATCTTCTCAAAGTTATAAAATCAACTTCCTTTAAATTTTAGTTCAAAACTCTGGGAACAAAATTATGAAAGTGGTGATTTTATAAAGATGGACCTTTTTTTAATGATTAATTCTAGTAGAAATCAAAATGAAATCGATTTTCTCAAATTGACTAAAGTAGAATTTCAAAAAAAAAATCTATTTCTCTACTTTGAAAAGATGAATAAACTGTCATTCTAATTTAATATTAATAGAAAATATGTTATATTCCGGTACACGTGATGTCCTTCATAGGAATTATGCAAAAATTCCCTCTTTATTCCTGTGTTTTTAAACTCGAACCGGACATGCCAGTCGGACCGGTCGGACCGGGAACCGGCCAAGTGTCCGGTCCGAGTGAATTAAAAAAATCGGAAACGAAAAAAACTGGTCAAATCCGGTCAAAACCGGATTTGACCGGCCAAAACCGGATTCGACTGGAAAATGGTGATTTTATAAAGATGGACCTTTTTTTAATGATTAATTCTAGTAGAAATCAAAATGAAATCGATTTTCTCAAATTGACTAAAGTAGAATTTCAAAAAAAAAAAATCTATTTCTCTACTTTGAAAAGATGAATAAACTGTCATTTTAATTTAATATTAATAGAAAATATGTTATATTCCGGTACACGTGATGTCCTTCATAGGAATTATGCAAAAATTCCCTCTTTATTCCTGTGTTTTTAAACTCGGACCGGACATGCCAGTCGGACCGGGAACCGGCCAAGTGTCCGGTCCGAGTGAATTAAAAAAATTGAAAATGAAAAAAACCGGTCAAATCCGGTCAAAACCGGATTTGACCGGCCAAAACCGGATTCGACTGGAAAATGGACAAAACCCGATTTTCTTGCATTAGCCCAAAAATTAAAGCTTGTGGCCCACTAATGGTACAAAATCATTTTGATTTCAAAATTTTAACACCACCGATTCAATCATCATCACATCCTTTGGGGGGCCCATATAAGTGTGCTTTATCCCATGAAAAATAATAAACTATTAGGCTAAATACACACACACACCTCTATTTGTACTATTTTTTTTTCTTCATTTAAGTATATAAAACTATTAGGCTAGATTACACACACACCCCTCAAGTTGAACTACTTTTTTTCTTTTTTTAAGTGTGTGTCTATATACACATACACACACATATATATACATAATATATATATATATATACATATTATATATATGACGTATTAATGACGTCATCCGGTTCGTCCCGAGTCGACCCCCGGTCGAACCCATTGAGCCCTGACCCCTGAGCTCAGCCGAGTCGATACCCGGTTCGAGTCTAAAAACATAGCTTTATTCATTGCAAAACTTCCACTACCCTTATACGAAAATTTTCCTATTTTTTATACCCATCGTGCCAAATTGAATTTGAAAATAAGCACCCATTGGATATTAGAACTTATTGGCACCTCTAATCAAAAGTTAGAAGTGTGTATTATGGAATACGAGTTGTTGTGCTTTCTGAAATACTAAATACAGTAGTACATTTAGCCCTTGCAAATCTTATTATTGCATCCATCTTATGTAAATGAGTATCCATATTGGAATTTATTTCCCAAAGCAATAACAGAAAATGATACTAGTTAGCGGAAATTGGGGGCCAGGGTCTGTGTAGTGAAATAGAGGAAGACCTTTCCGGAAATTCTGCCCATTACCTTTCCAATAAAAAGCCTGGATGCATATGCAACTTTTGACAATTTAAGGTATATTGGAATATTTATGGAACTTGAGATTCCGATATGAAATTTCAACTACTTGAATGTACTAATGTACATCAAATGAGATAAGAAGAGCATGTAAAAGAAGCGAGATCACCCTTCAAAAAAAAAAAAAAAAAAGAAGCGAGATCACGCTATAACACTGAGCAGTTCATGCAACGACTAGAAGTTTCTGGTGCCTTACTATGGAGCTTACACTTCCCAGAACATTTCCCCAAGTTACACAAAACCCAAAACAGTGAACTTTAAATTTCACTAATTTATCTCTATCAAACGGCTTGGCTGCACATTAAAATCTTGAATCTATGAATTATTAGAAATAAAAAAGCCAGCATGTTAAATAAAATGAAAGATTTTTTAGACGTGGTGAAATAACAATGCATAAGAAGACGTAAAATAACATGTCAGTGGCAATAATATGAATGAAGACACATAGCCCAAGAATTTGATAAGGCTACATAATTGATTTTAAGAACACGAAAATATAGTACAAATTCCCAACAACAAAGCCCAATCAGTCTTTTTCGTTCAATGAGTAAAAATAGATAGTTTCAAACATAATAAGATGATCAATTAAAAGATTCAATGGGTCAATAGAAATGGGAATATGGTAGCTCATAATTTAGCTCAATTCGCAAAGATGTCTGGAGTTGAGTCATTTTGGCTATCAGACTTCCCAAGGTCAATTGTACCTTTTCTACAAGCAGAACAATCTGCTCTGCTAAGTTAATGAATCGTTTCATTTTATTCAAAAAAAAAAATTAAAAGATAATCACATTAGAAGCCTACGGGTTCAGATCCTCAGTCCATTTATTGAGCCCCTATCAGGTCCCATGCATCTGGCGGTGCTGTCACATGTATTAAATATTTATCCACTTACTGAATTATTTTTATTTGTGACAACTATGGATAAACATTTGATGCACATAGCAGGTTCAGATCCTCAGCCCCATTTATTAAGACCCTACTAGGCCTCATGCATCTGGTGTTGCTACGGGTATCAAATGTTTATATACTTATTAAATTATTTTTATTTGTGACGGTTGTAGATAAATATTTGATACACGTAACAACACCAAATGCATATAACCTAACAGGAGCTTAATAAATGGGTATGAGGATACCCAAAGGCTACAGGAATAGGATCTTATATATAGGACAAGTCACAAAGCTTAGATAGATGGTGTATTTTCTACTCAATTGCCTACAGGCAAGTCATAGATAGTCAATCTCATATTTAACAAGCTAAAAGGTTGCAAAGAAAAAGAAAAGTAGCCAATCTGCACCAATTAATATAATAAACAGAACCATCTGATATCCTTAGCCTAACGTAGTAAGCAAAACCATAATGTAACACCTTTTTTCTATTAAAATATCTGATATTTTAGTTAATGGTGCCAATCCTTTCCCTTCAGATGCATAAGCAATCTTCACGCATTTTCTTCGTTCGTAGATGCAGAATGACAAAGCACATACCAAAACAGAAATCGAAATTCAAAACAAAGTACTCTGAACTTATAATCCAAATATTTTCCACATTTTATCAATTCAAAACGCCCCCCCCCCCCCCCGGGGGTGGTGGGGAGGCCATGGCTATTAAAGATCATCAAAACTCAAAAACAGCATCAAAAGACTCCAAGATAATACTTGAGAAGCCCCAAGTGCAATCACATAATTTGTTGAGATGCAACTTTGACCTCAGGTGCTCCAAGTTAAACTGTCTGTAAATAAATTACTCAATATATTGCACTTAGCAATAATAAATTTGAACAAATCCGACGGTCTGTATTTTAGGATGCTCAATCTTTAAAACCTGACCCAAAATTGAAGCAAGAATCTAGGAGGTAGCATTAAGAACTGACAAGCTGAATCCCAGTTCTAGAGATTTCAACATGTAGATATTTGATCTTTGTTAGCTTATTTCATTTGTATCTAAATTCATTCACTAAAATGAAGTATTCAAAGGCAGAATCTGTTCATTTGGGGTAAGGACTACCCCAACATCCATACTCTATATGGAATTCCAGCCAAAACTCTCGCCTCCCCAAAAAACCCGAGAGAGAGAGAGAGAGAGGAAAATCTATAAGGATATGCTTAGGCTATCACTGTACCAATCCCTTCACACAAAAAAGTTTTGTTGCATACGCTTTCTGAATCTAGATGCCTTTATAATTTGTATCCAGTGATATCTCCAATACATTGAACTAAAAAAATCGTAAATTTCTGTACCAGAATCTCAATCATATGGGGCAAAATACATGTCAGACAGTGAGAGAAACGTGAAACAAAATGCCAATGCTGATGAAGCTCCAAACCTGTGCGAATGTCAACACAGAATTGTAAATCTCTGGATTTCTCGTATCATCTGATTCATGGATGCACTTGTGGTGCAGACATACATTAATCATCGAACTTGATGCGACTTCGGCAGCAGTATGCTGTTTATCAAAAAGTTATATACGGTGTTGTCACCAATTGACACTTAATAGTTAATATCATCAAGTATGTATTGTCCTTAATAGTTATAAAGCTAGATTAGCTACATTAGTTCAGTGCTAGTGAAATTCAAAACATGAAAAGATAAGTGAACAAATAACCATACTGGAAAATAATCTTTAAAGTTTCTTTCGCATCAACAATCTATGTTATTTTGTGTGGAATTTCTTGTGCGTTGAGTCTAAATTCATTGTAACATGAGGATTGAGCTAAAAGAGAGTATTTCTCCTTGAATGGAGTTGAAATATCGTTCCGGGGTAAATTATAGATTGGAGTTAGGACGAATGGAAGACAAAATTTATTCATGTACAATTGCATACTGTCAAATCCCCCCAGGCGGCTTCCACTAGCGATTATCAACTTTGAAGATACAACAGAGCAAGTCAAAAGAAGATAAATATGAGAATTAATTCCAAAAAAAAAAAAAAAAGACAGATAATAACGGAGAAAAGCTCTATTATCCGACAAGAACGAGCAATTTTATTCGCATTTTGCTGATCGGAAATCGGATCCAGAATTTTCAAAAATAATTTCAGATCTAGTGAGACGTCCTGCTGTTTGTCATTGAACACATAATACAAACATAAAAGTAATAAATCTTATTTTCAAGAAGCTAATCAATAAATCTTATTTTCAAGAAGCTAATCAATCTTCATCGTTTTCTGCTAAAATAAAACAAGAAATTATCGCAGTCTACCACGGAGACCGTGACATTCTTTTACAAAGTTGAAATAAGAATCTTTTATCTTATCAAGTTCCTCTTTTTTCTGCTCTAAAAGAGGAAAATCAAGAGGGAAAGTCCCTCGAGTAGGATTGTTTGTCAGAACCTCCTCTACACACGTACTAAAATAATCACCATGCAATGTCTTAATACGTCCAAAATTAAGGTCCGTGGATGAGCGCTCATCTTCAGGACCTCCGTCCGGCATTTTTCCCTCCAGAATCGCTGTTATTGATTCCAAATTCGACAACCGAATATCAACTTCATGCAATTGATCTTCAGTTATAAAGCCACGAATTTTTTCATTCTCCTGTCGTACTTTCTCATCTTGGTCAGTCAAGAAAGACTCAAATTCACATATTAAATCAGCGTGGCCAAAAAACAGTTCGTAAGTCTTCTCGTAAACTTCGCAGATATTTAACATACCCTTTCCATAGTGGATCATGATCTCCAAGAATGAAGTGTAAACTTCAAAATTGTCCATGAATCGGTCCTTGACTTTGCACGTAAACTCACTGCATGTTTGCCGCACCGATTCGGTAACAGAAATTTCCCCCTTTTCGCGAAAATTTGTGACACTTAAAGTTTCTTGATTATTCTCAGGCAAGAAAATCTTGAACTCTGAAACCAAATTTGGATGGCCTTCAAATAAACTTTCCATTACAGTGACTAAAACTTCAGCACTGATTCTTCCCTGAAAAAAATCATCAAGTACATAAGCAAACTGATTATATTTCTTATGTTTTTCATCTTCCGGATTATTAAAGCCTTGTTTTACGTTTTCTATGAATTTCAAGGCAGCTTCTTTCATAGTTTGAGCCGAAGCTTCTTTCATAGTTTGAGCCGGTGAATCCATGAGGAATTTGATTGATAGACTGTTACAAAACTTCTCTCTGTTCTGAACGGAATGAGGGTATTTTAATTAGAGAGTTAGAATGATTTATATAGATCGAATTGTCCGAATTAATTAGAGAGTTAGAATGATTTATATAGATCGAATTGTCCGAATCATATGTTAGAGAGGATACGTATCCGAACGAGATTGGGAATTATCCGCTGCATCGAGTTTCCAAAACAAATTGTTTCGTTGCATCGAGTTTCCAAAACTAATGGTTGATCGGAAATTGAATTTATTTCTCAAAAAAAAAAAAAAGTAGAAAATGTAGATCATTTTTACTGCATGCATAATTCTTATTTTCTATTAATAGTAGTAATGAAGGCACACCCAAGTTGTGTACAAATAACTAAAATTGAGATTGTTTACAGAACAAAAATTTCATGACAATCTATATGACATTTTAAGAATAAATACGCAGAAATTGTATAAAATAAAAAATATGCTAATAAGTAGTAAATTTAAGAATAAATACGCAGAAATTGTATAAAATAAAAAATATGCTAATAAGTAGTAAATTTAAGAATAAATACGCAGAAATTGTATAAAATAAAAAATATGCTAATAAGTAGTAAATTGTGATTACTTATAATTATAGATATTAACTCATATTGTTTAATAATTTTTTAAAAAATAAAAAAAAATAGAAGGGAGACAACACAGATTAGGGGTGCTCCTACTTCACATATGATTATTTTTTTAATTTACAATTTTGGAGTGGTAAATTGACTTTTTGGGGCCTGTGACTAAATTTGAATGGAAAAAAAAATCAAGAAATTCAAGGAATCTCAAAGTCTAACATCTCAATCCAAAAAAAAAAAAAAAAAAAAGAAGCCCAAACCAAAGCCCACAAAT
This sequence comes from Mitragyna speciosa, assembly GCA_024721245.1. Classification (NCBI taxonomy): domain Eukaryota; kingdom Viridiplantae; phylum Streptophyta; class Magnoliopsida; order Gentianales; family Rubiaceae; genus Mitragyna; species Mitragyna speciosa. Next base: position 12,740,708 of record CM045552.1, on the reverse strand, counting down.
GAAATAAAATAAAATAAAATAGACTTAAAAGAAAGAGAGAGGAAGTAAAAATTGGAGCTAGAAGTTGGAGGAAGGGATCAGTGTCTTTTCTCTCCTTGTCTTTTCTTCTTAATCCTCAAAAAATGCAAATTTAATGTCCATTGTCCATTTTTGCATTTAGTTACGTGGTTAAATTTTCAATCTTTCATTTTTTTCAATTAAAACAGGTTATCAAATCACACATGCTAGCAATTCTGGAGAAATTTCTTACATAACTTGGTCTGCAGCTCTACTAGTGAACCTTGTAATTTAAAAGAAAACTACATAAGCATTATTAACGTCACTTTCTTACATCAACATGAATCACTATATTTGTGTGGCACTCTTTTAGACCACAATGTCCACATACGTGACTATGGATCCACCTAAGAATCTCCCCAAGTTTTCGTATGTTTGCTTCTCTTTCCCTTCAGAAAGCCACCATCGCTGTGACTAGAAAAATCAAGGACATCACAGAATAGCTCTCACAACACTAGACGCTACAAAAACTCACAACTCCTGACACACACAACACCATTTTTTGGTAGAAAATCACACTTAGGATTCTCTCTATCCGAACATTTTTTTCCCCGACTTCTCACACAGCGTGTGCACACACGTGGCCTCTCTACTCTTTCCGTCACATAGCATACACAGTTACAAAAATCTCACAAGACATACAATAACTAATGGGGCACTTGTTTCGTGAATTGGAATTCAAATTGGAAATGGAATCATGTACTCTGAAATTAGAATGAAGTTTTTCACTCCAATATCTTCACTTGGTTCATATACTGAAATGAATATCATTCCAATTCTTTATGCCTGGTTGAATGAGTATTTCGGAATGAAATTCTAACTAAATTGCATCTTTGCCCTGGCAAAATACTTATATTATTAACTTCTCAACATGAGCCACTTGCAAATGTACATTATACTAAGGCTTTATACAAAATTAGTAGAGATATTTCCACTCTATGCAGTAGAGATCAATCCAAATCCAACATAGCAATTCTCAAAATTGTTCCAAACACATTTTTCAACACAAAATTAAACCACTTAGTAATAACAACAACAAACAAGAAACAAACGAGTCTAAGCACCGCATTAATCCCCACAAAACTTGAAACTACAACGTAGTCTAGCAACTCCTAGTGTGGCCCCCATTAGCATAAGGCAAAGGCAGAGCAACCATAAGACAAGGTTGCTTCTCCTTAAGAACAATACTGGGCATATCTCCCATACCCATGGTGGCAAGCAACTTAATGGTCTCCTTATCAACCTCAATCTGATCTGTCTTAATAGCGGATTTGTTGAAAACGAAGTCCATGCACTACTACAGAAATGCCTTTTTATGACATTTAAAAGTGTCATTAAAGGTTCATTTTATGGCATTTTATCTATAATGACACTCCCTGTGAGTGTCGTCCATTCTAACGTCACTATAAGTATTATGACAGTTCTACGTGTCTTAATTTGTAATTCTTTTGGCACTTACAAACGTCATTATTTAATGCTACTATGACACTTTTTAACTGACAATAAATGATTGATGTTATACGAATCTAAAGTAATACTCATAAGTGTCATATTTTGAAACTATCTTGACACTTTACAATGTAAGTACAATGAGATATTATGACACTTTACAATGTAAGTACAATACAATATTATGACGCTTTTGCAGTATAAGTAAATTAGGTTATTATGACACTTCCTTATATAAGTTGAGTGAAATATTATGACACTTTTGAGGTGTAATTAAATTAAGTTATTATGACACTTCTTAATATGAAACTGTATGGATATTACGACAATTGTATTGGGCAATAAAAAAATAAAATGATGACACTTTGAAGTGTCAATATAGTAATGTGCATTAGGTCCAATCCCAATTGCTATACACTATCCGGGTTTTTATACCAAGACCACATTTTTATTGTCATCATAGTGCAATTCCATTATCAAAGTTGGTAAAAAGTACATCATTCAAACAAATTGTTGCAATAACATTGTCAATACATATCAATTTTACAAAAGTCATGAGTATTGCAGTAGCAATCTCAATACATACAACTCCACTTAAAAAGCATTGACAATGTCTTCAAAAAACAACCATTCGATCGAAAGATTCTTTAATTTCCTTCAAGATTCACCTGCAAGTGTCATAAAGCAAGCAATACGAATTATATTTCACATAACTCTTCTTTTATAGTTTTAAACTTAGAAAACAAATGAGAAAAGTAGAGTAATAGTGAAAGAAAGAAAGGCATAAAAAATAAAATATAGGCGTACCAAATAAAGATTCAAGAATGTATTGATGAAAAAGTGAAATACTAACCTGCACTGATGGAATATGAACAAAGTTGCTGGTGAATTGGTGAGAGTGCTGAGACTTCTGATGTTTGGATTAAGTGAAGCAGAGAGAAGTGGTGGACAGAGAGATATAGAGAGGGGAAAGGAGATAGAGATAGAAATGGAGATAAAGATAGAGAGTTAAAAAAGGCATCGTTCCTTTTTTTGTTTTGTTATCTTATCACTTTTTATTTTTTAAACTTCCCACCTTTTTTAAAGGCTTCCCGCTATATTTTTTAGGATTTTATTAAAAAATATATCTTTCTAATACAACGTAATTTTAATCAATTCTTCAAGCTTTTTAATGACATTTTTTACTATGCGTTACAATAAATTACTATGGTGATGTTCAGAGAAAAGTGTCATATTATTAAAATAGAAATTTTATAATACGACGTAGTTTTGATCATTTTTTCAACCTTTTTAATGACATTCCCTACTGAGTGTTACAATAAGCTACTATGGTGATATTTGGGAAAAAGTGTTATAATAGGTGTGTGACTATAGACTTCTTTTTTAGTAGTGATGTGATGCTTTCCTTTCCTCTTCTTGAAGCTTGAGTGTAATGCCCCTAACTGGGCGCTTTTGGATCCGTTTATAAGGTGGGTCAAGAACCAGGTGATCTTGTTTTGGAGCCTCTTTGATGGGATGATGGTGACTCCCATCAAGACTTTCTTATTTGTGTGGAAGTCTAGTGTAGCTACAATGGCAGAGTGGGATATTGAACGCTAATTGTAAGAGAGAGATAGACAGAGAGAAAGAGAGAGTTGGGAGAACAAAGAGATATGGAGGGATGAGTAAGAGAGAGACAGAGGGTAGTGGCTAGGATAGGGTAGGATTGTCTAAAGAATATTGTGAAGGAATCATTTAAGAGTTTTGTATAGCCAACCCCCAATTTGTTGAAGCATGAGGAAAGCCTAGTTTTTTAGAAACTATTCCAATAGGCTTAACCCAAGCAACAAATTAGGGATATATTATAATCCATAATTCCCAAGCCCTCCAACTTGGTGGCCTCTAAAGATATACCCTCTTTCCTCTCCTACAAGTATAGACACATATAACCACACCCTTCCTTCACAAACCCAAAAAGTTCAAACACTAACACACTTAACAATACATAAAATCACATACAATAGGAAGAACTATCACCCCTTTAACAAAAGAGGTAAGTTTCTCTTTATCTTACAAGCTTGTGCGGTACTAGGCTATCCCATGCTGTCAATGACTTTTAATTTCAATTTAGTTTATGTGTAATGTTGTTGATGATACGAGAGTGAGGAAAAAAATCGATAGTTGGTGAACTAACAAAATTTTGGGTTGAGGGTGTATAAACTTGACAAAAACAAGTTCTGTTCCCAGTTGCTTGGCAGTTGTTCAACAAAATGTCCCAAAGAACATCTATTTTCCCAATTTATGAAACTTGACTCACTTGATGATTTTCACGTAAAAACACAATCTAGTAATGACCTAGATGCTCTTTTCTGAGGATAATTGCGATAAATTGCTGGAGCTTTGGCTTCAAATTTGAAATGGTCCCTTTTGTGGGTTTCGGTTGTCAACTTTTTTATTTATGCTATAGGTGTTATACTGTGCTTGATCATGGCTATATTCATGTTCTACTAGCTCTTAAAGTAATATTGATATAAACTTTTGGGTAATTTGAATTGATTTCTAGTGTTGTATTGAGAGAAACTTGGCCATCTATGGCTTGTTTCAACCCTACTTTACCCTTTTTTTTTTTTTTTGAAAAAACCGACCATAAATCTTGATATGTGAAAAAAATTGAATCTAAAAATACAATTTTGACTTATTTGGTCACCTCGACCATTGGTGTTAGCATGTTAGATAGACGAAAGAGAGAGGAAATAAAATGAAAAAAGAATAAAATAAAAAAATACAAAAACTAGAAAAAGGGAACAATCAGTAGCATGCAACATTAGTAGGATTGGGGTTGGGTTGAGAACTTTGCCTTTGATATTTTGGGTAATTTTATTTTGACCTCAAAATTTTTATGTAATTCAATTTTAGTCCTCTAATTCTGGCAAAATTTCTACTTTGAACGTTATTTGAACTCCATTTTTTTTAGGGGAAATTCACCCTAAAACTTTTTATTTTTCATGAATTATGTTCCTAATAGCTCAATTGAAATCAGTTTTTTTAAATGATTTCCTTGTAGCTCAATTGGATTTAAACTCATTTTGTAATAATTTTATATATGCTGACATGTTTGACGTAGTTATTTAGTAGTAATTTATTATTGTTTTTATTTATCCAAGATTGTGGTACCTTTATGTGTATTTATTTGAGCCATAAATAGTAGTAATTCATAATGGTGTGCGAAGAGGTAACCACTATCATTTTTTTATTTCAGATGTGACTACGTGATTATTTGCTTTAACATAATTCACTACTTTCATCATGTTAGTTGTCTACTTATTTTTTAGCTTTAACTAAGAATGTTCTAATATCATTACCCAGTATGTGAACTTCTTATCGAAAGATGAGAAGATATGGGTGCTTATAATAGATAGGACATACATGTTATTGCTATTCATTATTTGCTTTCATTTTAGGATGAGCATGCTAGAATATTATGCTCTATGTATTATGTGATTCCCATGCCTACTTGTTTGTTTCTTATATTATTTATGTTTTTAATTTTTCTATTTTAGTAAATTTTTGTGAATGTCTCATAGCCAAAATAAGTATGAGAGTTAGCTTATGCTAGTTCTACACTAGGAAATTCATCTCATTTAGTTTTATGCATCTTATACACTAATTCCATTTTCATGCTTATATATTTTTTAGGATATTTTTTATCCATTGTAACATTTTTACTTTTTTTGGGGTTTTATATATCATTTAATTGTATGTCAAAGTATATCTATTGCAATTCATGTAGACTTGTATGGCTTATGGAATTTGGATTTAAATAATTCATTTGTTTGGCATGTGGTAGTTAGGTTAGACTGAGTCACCCAACTGGTATGAGAAAACGACAGGTTTGGCTATTTAGCCTTAGCATGTCTTGTACTCCTTTACAAGAAAGAAAATAAGATATCACAAATTATGTATCACATACCCGTAAGACAAGATATCACGAATTATGTACCCCATACCCATATTTTGCATTTCTTTTTGGTTGATCAATTACACCTATAAACTGCAAGTCTCTAGAATACTTATTCATGTGACGCCCTATAAATCCATTACCGAGTGAATTTCAATTAATGTGATGATATCAATCGGATCTAAAAAGGACATTTTAAACTCCCGTGTTTCCCTTCAAATGATTTTTTAGATCTTCGGCGCCTTGTCTAAATTCTTTTATGCATGACACCTATTTAGAAACTTCCAAATACAATATAAAATTAGAATTAAAAAATCTAAATTAGACTCTGCAACCATCTTGACCAGATTGAAAGAATGCCTACTTGACCAATAATGGCCCCTAGCTTTTGCTTTCCTCTAATGTGATTTCCAAACCAATTTCTCTAATTCTTCATAGACAAGGAGTCTTCAAGTATGGTTGTTTACTTTAATCCTTTTATTTTTTATGTTATGTTTTTTTTAACTTTTATCATTTAGAAATTTTTAATTCCTTGAGCTTTTAGTAAGCCAAAAGCTTTTTTTTTTTTTAGTTTTTACCCATTTTTTGGGATAGAGTTAGTGTCTCGATTTACTGGGAACCATGGATGGTGACTTTTTTTTTTTTTTTAATTGGCTAACCCCATTTATAGACACTAAATTTTGACAAACCATTTATTTTTTCAACATTGGCGGTATTTTTTTTTAACTTTTGGGGTCAAATTCCAGCTTTTCAGTAAAAGTGCCAAAATCAGCAATTTCCGCGTGTGAATGATAATTTTTAGCATGTAAATATTTTTCATTAGGTTTTTGGGTTCTAAATGCATATTTGTATTTTCATACATGCTTCTGATTTTTTTGATTTTTTCGAGATTAACTGTTATTTTTCTATATATTTTGTCAGTACAAGGGCAAAATGGTTATTTCGCCTCGCGAACATATTTTTGCCTATTTTTGGGTCCCAAATTTATTTTTCAGACTTGTAAGTACGTTTCTGAATTTTTTTTATTTTTGTGGGGTCAATTGTTTTTTTTTCTACAAATGTTTTGGGTTCTAAATTTATTTTTTAGATTTTTAAGCTTATTTTTAATTTTTGACAATTTTTCAAGGCCAATAGCTATTTTTTGTGTATTTTATCAATGCAGGGGCAAAATAGTTATTTCGCACCTTGAATGCATTTTATGCCAATTTTTGGGTTCTAAATTAAGCCTATTCTTAGTTTTTGATAATTTTTCGGGTCCAATTGCCATTTTTCTGCAAATACTGCGTTTAAGGTCAAAACGGTCATTTTGCACATCAAATGTAGTTTCACCCAAATTTTTACTAATAAATTTTGGTAATTACATTTTTCTAGTTTTTTTTCATTTTTATGGGGTTTTAGAAGAAATCATAACATTTTTTAAGTTTTGTGTATCAAAAAAATATATTTTAGGGTTAATTGTAATTTTATTATCAAGGGTATTTTGGTCTTTTATCAATTGCATGGAGGATAAGATTTGAAAAAAATTCTCAAATCTTATCCCTTTGTACTTTAAATACTCCATTTTGGTTAATAAAAAGAGGGATAATAGAAAATTTGAGGAAAATTCTTAAATTTTGTACATACGCTCACACACATTTTCATATATACTTAAATCCTACTCACACAAACTCCCCTCTTGCTCCAATCTGACCTAGCTGGAGAGCAATCCCAGTTTGCAACATTCGAACTTTTTGGTATTTTCCGTTTCTTCGGATGATATGATGGGTCAATCATTTGCTTTCTTTCACACACAAGAATTCAACATACACACACACAAACACACCTTTCTTTCACATATAAAAATCAAAAGCACACACTAATACACCTTTTTTGCACCTACTCAACTAAAAACACACACACAATCACACACAAAAACACACACTAAAGAAGATTTCATTATCATCCATCCAAGATCATCATTAACCAAGTAATTTCTTATCTTATTTGTTTGGTTTGTTCATTTTTCTATATTGTTGTTTAATAATAAATCTGAATTGTTTTCTTTTTAATAACTTGATTATCCATGTTTGAGGTTTTTCTTTTCTTTTTCTAAGTTTTGCTCTTTACATTTTTTGGGTTTCCATTCTAGTTCATCTCCTTTCTCAACCGTCTACCACCTCTTTTCTTCTCCACCACCACTCCACCTTTGATTCTTCCACCACCTACAAACTGCAACTGCCACCCCTCATCCACCATACCTTCTTCACCGGCCAAGAGCCTCCACCAATAACCTACAACCCCAATCTCTTCCATAACCACCTTCTTCCACCCCCCTTCTACGGACCTATCTCCGCAAGTAATACCATAATCAGACTCTCACCATATAAATCCCATCTTGCAGACCAATACCACCACACATTAACTACAATTATTACAAGCTACAACCAATCATCATTGCTGCCCACAACTTACAAGACAAAAACAAGCCACACGAACCAGCAACCCAGCCAATCCTTTGTTGGTTTTGTACTAAAACCAATTAATTATAAAATTATAATTTATATTTATTGTCAAGTGATTAGGAACCTAAAGGGTCACACACAATAGAACTAATTCTTGGGTTAAATTGATTTAAATAATTATGGGATTAATGTGTGAGGAAATTAATCCTAAAAACTTATTGATAAATAGAGTAATTATAGTAGTGAAAGAATTTCCTTTTCTGAGGAAATTAAAACCTACTAAATATCTTATTTGGTAATATATCTTAATAGATAAGGGTTACCTATTACTGAATTCTTGTTGGACAAGATAACTTAATTATTACTTTATAAATAAGTCCCAAACACCAAGACTTGATACGACGTAAGATATTACGTAACATACATGAGAAAATTAGAGAGAGGAAAAACAATTTTTCTTTATTCAATTTTCTTTGTATTGCGACGTGTCAAGTGAATCTGACATATTAACTTGGTGTTGATCAATCCTACAGAGGATCTTAAGAAGGTGTTCGTGTGGATACCTTAGAGGCCGGACACTTGTGCGGCTTGTGATTGTCATCGCTATTTTAGGTCACATTAATTTTTATTTACGTCGCAAAAAAGGTACGTTTTCGACTTTGTATAGATAATCAATTATCCGACTTAAAAATTAATTTTAAATTCCGTTACATCAATTGTTTATTAACATATTGATTTTCTAACACCCTCAAACTCAGAAAATCACCAAGACAACTTTCCGACAGCTAGAACCATCACCAGTTTCCCCATCATCACCCAGCCCATCAAACCATTACCACTCCTCATCCTTACATCGTCAAAGAACCATATCGTCAAGCACAATTTCACCCACAACATAATAACCCAGCCAAATTCAGCCATATACAGCCCCAGACCACTACATCACAACCACCATTAGTTCAATCGACCACCCTAAACAACCAATCGACCACCCTTACCAAATGAGCCTACCACCACCATCGCCTCCCTTACACAAAACCCACCACCAAAAATCTAGCCCTCACATTGTAGCCTCACAAAAGCCTCCAAACAGCCCCTGCAAAAGCCCAAAAATCATTGCAATTCAATCCCCTTTCACCACCAAAACTCATTCAACAACAGCCCCTGCAAAAGCCAAAAACCACCATCAACAGACTATTTGATACGAATCTTGTGGCCATGATTCCTATCATCCAAGTTTCACCAATGAATAGCATTATCTTGTGCAAATCGAAGGTTTCAATGTGGTCAAAACATGGCAAGGGAGCATGGAAGATGGCTTACTTAGCATCCATTGAAGAGGCCAAAGGCTGGTGGTCACGTTTTAGGTCTAAAGTGCGAGGATGGATTTTCAAATGACAAGACCAGAAGCCAGTCACAGACATTCTGTTGGAGGCCGCACCCCAGGCCGTCTCGTGGCCTTCCCCTACGACCTGGATCAGAATGTGTGCCAAGGTCAAAATTGTTTCTGACCAAGGCAGCACCTAAGGCCACCCCGCAGCCTTGCCCACGGCCTTCGTCCGCAGTTTGGAATTTTTATTATTTTAATTAGTTTTAGTTTAATTTATTTAAGTTATATTTAATTTAAATTTTTCATATTTATTTTTAGGGTTTGTACGCCTATATAAGGCTAACTATCGTCGTTTAGTATTATTGTTATGTTGAATTATGATTTGAAATCAATGAATTGATTTTCTCTCTTTAAGGGATCTCGTTAGTTCTTGCGATGAGAACTATCTTTGGTTTTTCAAGAGTAATTCTTGTTAGGTTTTCCTATACCTTAAGTTCTAGTCAACAGGTTTGATTAGGGTTTAGGTTTTCTTCTTGTTAGACTCAAACAGTTTCATTCCATAGGGTTAGATTGGGGTCGAGTGATTCGACGAGATTTTGTATTCTTTGATAATTTGATTCAGATCTGCGGGAGGATTTGAGTTAGATTATCACCCTGATCTTCAAGACGATCCTTTGGGGATGTTCCTGTGACACACGAAAAGGGAGATCAACCCGAATCGTGTCACTATTACCACACACAGCCACGCAAACTGCACCGTCTAATCTCCACTATCAATAGCTACCTCCATGTAGAGCCGTCACCAGCAATTTTCCCATTGCCAAGCACCAAAAACCCAAGCAACAAAGCTCGACCACCACATCCATAACCACGCCAACAACAGCCCCTGAAATCACACAAACTCACGGTTAAACAGCTCAAAATAACCCAAAATCAAGCCACAGACAACCACCGATGGTAGCTCAATAATAGCTACAATCGTAGCGTTAAATCACCAAATGTCACTGCTGAAATTTCCCCTCAAACCCCCACCTACACCTTCGTAACTGGCATAGCCCCACATCCATCACCATTGGACATCAAAGCCACCGGAAATCAAACCCCACCGTTGCATTGTTGCCCGCAATGACGACCTCTCTTCCCCTCTTGGCATTTGAGCGATTGACCCTTGAAATTTGGAGGACGTTTAGTTCAACACAGAGAGAGAGAGAGAGAGAAGAAACCAAAGATAGAAGAGAGAAATGGGAAAGAGAGAATGAAGAGAGAGACAGAACCAGAGACAAAAAAAAAGGAAAGAAGGAATAGAGGGAGAAAGAACGGAGAAAAAAGGAGAAAGAGAAAGAGAAAGAGAAAGAGAAAGAGGAGAACAGAGAGAGAAAAAGAGTAAGCGAGAGATAAGCCGGGGAAGGGAAGAAGAAAATGAATTGGGTTTTTGGGGGGTGATTTTTTTTTTGTTTAATAGGTTTTACTTATTAGTTTTTGTTTATTTATTAAGTTTTGTTTAGTACGTTTGGTAAATTCATTTATTTAATGATAATTAGTTTTTTATTAATTAATTCATTTGGTTAATTGATTAGTGATTAGCCGCATCTAGGCATTTTCTTTTTCTTCTTATTTTTATCATAAAATAGATTTTTATATTTCAGCCCTTAGGATTTCGAAGTAGTATTAACATGCCTCTTAGTATTTTTGCACTAATGTACTTTAGTTCTAACGTTTTCATATTGACCCCCCAAGATTTCAGTTGATTTCAATTAAGTCCTGGTTAATTTTAATTGTATCCTTTAAATGGCTGGAATTTACTGTTTTATCTCCCAATTTGCTTTATTTTGCATCATGGCCCCTTAGACTTGTGTGAATTTTTAATTTTACCCCTTAAGCTTTATAGAATTTTTATTTTAGCCCTATTAGCTTGTTAGAGTTTACATTTTATCCCCAGTTTGTTAGTATTTCATATTTTTTGATTTATTTCATTAAATAGTGATACCTTTAACACGTTTGTTCATTTTGTTAGTAATATTACTTGGCCTTCAAGGGAGGTATTCTCACCATTTTTAATTTTTATTTTTACGTGCTCCTATGCATTTTTATGTGTTTGTGTATGCCTATTTTATTTTATTTACTTTTCAAACATTTATTTACTTTATGTTATGTTATGTTTGTCTATTCAAATCTTTAATGTTTAATTATTTGCAAAATGTAATAGCTAGGCTAATTTTGCCTTTTTTTTCAAGAATTTGTACCTAGATAGGTAATATGATAGATAGTTGATATTATTTTTTCAAGAATTGTGCATTTAGATAGTAAGTGTAATAGATAGGTCATTTTTACTTTTTTTTCCTAAACTGTATTTAGGTCCCCCAGTGTAATAGTTAGGGCTCATGTGCTTTTTGTGTGCTTGCGTGGTTATTTGATTTACCGCTTTCTTTAGAATTTTACATCTAGATATCATGCTTACATATTAGATGCTCCTACGTGATTACATGCCCTTATATGTTTATTTATTTATATTATACTTTTATTTATGTTTAATTTGTGATGTTACCATACTAGCTTAACGCTAGTTGTGACTCTATCGCATTCCTGCTAGTCCAACGCTATCGAAAAATTTTTAGAAATCGGGCTAGTCTAATGCTAGTCACTTAAACCATTTAGTGCTAATTTTGCTTCTCGTTTGCATATCATCTCATTTCACACACTTTTTTCTCTCTTTTTAGGATTTTCTATTCTTTGCATGATTTTTATACATATATTTATTATTATTACCTATCTTTTATGTGTATTCAATATATGACATTTATATTGCATTTCACCTAAAATTTTAGGTTATTTGTGTGTGTTGGCTAGAAGTAGTCGCCCTCCTCACACGGGAAATTGCCAAGTTTGGCCTCATGTAGGCTTTCGCAAGCAGTTCCCCCTTCCGTAAGCAGGAACAATCAATCACAAGTTTCTTAGCTCCTCGTACCCATTATGTTGCATTCCATTTTCTTCATTCACTTACTACCTATACTACTATTTTCTTTTTTTTTTTTGCAGTCCATTTCTACATTCACACTCATAACTCCTTCAAGGCCACATTTCGAGTTTCGCGATTAGTGCGATAATCCCGATCAAGTCTCGAAGGGATATTTTGTCCCTCCTGATACCCCATTAGATTTAGAATTTGCATTTATTTAGACACGTTCAAATGCGATAGAAATTGGGGTCATTTTAGAAAATTTTGATTAAACCTCGCAACTAACCTCAGCTTGGGAGACAGGGTGCCTTAGGCACGAGCCTTTAACTTTTCTTTCTTCAAATGTTACTCCTGTCCCTCCCTAACAAAATACCAAATAGTGACCCCATTTTTAATAAAATCCTTTTTCAAAACTATTTGGCCTAAACTGTCACATTTTTAGTCTTGCCTTGTTTTGTTTTTTAAAAATAACATTTTTTCACAAATACACTTTTTTTCGCAAAAATTCAATTTTTTCACACATGCGCAATTTTTTAAAACCGAAAATCTTTTCAAAAATGGTTTCTGACCTTTTCAGGGCCGCGACACCGTTAACGGGGAAGGACATCACTCCTAAATTTTATTAATAAAATAAATGACATATAGGAGACTGGACCTTACCTCAATTATTACAAAACTCAATGCCTAAATGAGAAGTACTACTCCTTTACAATGAGTAAAAGAAATAAGGAGATTATTCAATTAAATTAGGAGTACTAACTCCCTTTACAAAAATTACTAGCTAGAATTAATGAAAACGAAATGATAGCAAGCCTAATTGATCCAAACGCACCACACCACAAACTTCTTTTAGAAGGGCTAAAAATCAAGAAACACTTTATTCTCCTTGCCTCTGATTCCTTCATTTGACAAAAGGTTTGCTGGTGTGTTTGCTTTCCTGTAACAATGAGAAATAGAAATGAAATGTTGGTGGAATTTCTTAATTTCTTCCATCCATTGTGTTTTTGGAACCATGGACATGATGTCACTCCCTTCAAAATATTCACCAAAGTTAGAGAATCGGATTCCAAATGAAAAAATAAAACTCCTTTGTCTAAACATAATCAAATGCCATGACACGTAGCTTTCATCTCAACCTCCAAACTTGTCCCAATTCTAAAACAACTCGCAAAACTAAAAATTACTTTTCCTTTGCTATCTCTAAGAAGGCCAGCCCCATCACATTCTGCTAAATTTCCCTTAGAACATCCGTCGGTGTTTAATTTAAAGCCATGGATGGTAGAAAACCATTTGGCCAATGTAATCCTCACCTTTTGTTTTTTATTACAAACAAAGGAATATAACTTAGGCCAATTTGACTATGAAACTGCTAAATTAAATTTGCCTTCAAAAGCCAACCTTATGTTTACAAAAATGACAACAGTAACCCGTTCCCAAGATTGGATTATACCTGAAAAAACACAAGCATTCCGAGCCTTCTAAAAGTGTCAAATAATCAATATTGGAGTAATGCGGATCAAGACTAATGAGAAATCATTCAAAGTAGGAATTAACCACCATCTCATTAATCGCACATGAACATGTTCATGCTTTCACAAAATGCCCGATGGACCCGAAATAGTCTCACACCCTAGCTCAAATTTCACCCCTAACAAAATATGTGTTCCATCGATTCTATAGAGTGATGACTACAACAATAACACCTAGACGGACTATGTAACCCATAGTCTAAAGAATATCTACAGTGTAAGTCCTTCTATACAAGAGTCTAAGCATAAAGAACGACATTTTCAAAGGTATAGAGGAGTTCCAAATTTTTATAAAAATAAACCCCAAAGTCTTGTAGATTCTAACATAATCAAAAGCCGTTTTCATAGAGAACATACCTAAGGGTGTTAAAGACCACACCATTTCAGATGAGCTCTCCTTTAGCAACTAAAAAATTTTCTACCACACCATTTCAGTTGAGTTCTCCTTTAGCAACTAAAAAATTTTCTCTTCTGCAAGATCTTGCATACCCGACATTCTTTTCCAAACCACTGAATCCAACCTGATTTGTTGAACTTGAGAAGAGTGCTTTAATTTACAATATTTCGCTACCATAAAAGTAAACCGTAAAGACTTTTGTTTCGTAAAGTTCCACCATAATTTGATAGAAAAAAGCATTATAAACGTCCTCCAGGGCTCTAATTCCAACTCCACTTCACCTATTAGCACACATGGACTTCCATTTAATCAAATGATGCTTCAAATCTTCATCATCCTTAACCCACAGAAATCTAGCAAAGATCCATTCCAATCGGAGAAAAAACCTTTACGAGGATTTTTAGCTGCTAGAATGTGTAAAGGAATTGAAAAAAGCACATGCTTTATTAGACTCAACTTTCCTCCCATCGATAAAAACCTATTTTGCCAAGCCAAGACCTTATTCATAACAAAGGCACTCAAATCAGAAAAATAGAATTTTTTACTTTTCCCCACAAATAATGGACATCCCAAATAACGCACAAAAAATGATTTCCCCATAAAGTCTGTAACCTACTTAATAATCAACTTCCTTGAACGAGGAGTCTTTGAATGGCAAAAGAAACCACTCTTAGAAATATTAATCTTTTGGCCTGAACACATTTCATATTTCTTGATCAACTCCAAGATCGTCCTCAGAGACCTTTTAGTAGCACTTCAAAAAATAATAATATCATCAACAAATGCAAAATGAGTAATCACATGGCAGCCAGAAAGAACTTTAAAAGGAGTAAAGCTTTGCTTTTGAGAAAGCTGATTCAAAGCTATTAACAATACTTCTACAGCTATGATGAAAATGGCCAAAAAGATCGAATTATCTTGACGTATGTAATCTTTTGGAGGATTTAAAGGAACATTTGGAACTCCATTAATAATAATTGAGAACCAACAATTCAAAACTAATCTCCATGTCATAACAATCCAATTTTCACCAAAACTAAAAGCTCGTAGTATCCTTATCAAATACAGCTACGATACTCTGTCGTATGCCTTTGACATATCTGATTTTAATACCACATTTTCATCCCAATTTTTTCTCTCCATGCCACCAACAAGCTCCTAGGCTAACATGAAATTCTCAGACATCACACTGCCTTTTACAAAACTATTTTGTTGAACAAAAATAATCCAAAAAAGAACTTTTGATTATCTGTTAGCCAAAATTCTTGAGATTATTTTATTGACAAAATTACATAAGCTTCAGTCTAAACTAAGACAATACTTGCAGATGAGCAATCTTAGGAACTAATACCACCAAGGTTGAAGCAACACTCCTTGAAATTTCATCATCACAGAAAAAACTTACCACAACATTACATAAATCTTCAGCTATAATCTCCTATGCCATAGTAAAAAACTCTCCTGTAAAGCCATCCGGTCCAATTGCATTTTCTCTATCTGTAGAAAAAACAACTTCTTGAATCTCTTCCATAGAAGGAAATGACCTCAACATTTGGTTCTCTTCTTCCAAAATCAAACTAGGAATGTGCTCCAGTTCAAAATCTCTTCCATCTGATTCTGCACGCATGCCTTCTTCAGAAAATAAAGCAGCAAAATAATCACAAGCCATTTTAATATCCACCCTAGAATTCAGCCATTCTCCCAAGGAGGTTTTTGATTCACTGAATGATAGATTTTCTCCTACGTTCAGCCATAATAGAGTAAAAATTTTTGAAATTTGGTCCCCTTTCTTCCACCATTTTATGCAAGCTTTTTGTCTCCAAAACTTCTCTTCCACGCAAAAAGCTTTATTCAAGTCAGATCTTACAACCTGTAGAAGTTCAAGAGGTTGAACCGAGCCCTAGATATCGTACATGTTCCAGTTTTGCAGCCTTTTCCTCCAATTTCTTAACATTTTCAAAGATATTTCTATATACCTACTTCGACCCTTGACGAAGAATCCCTTTCACAGCCTTTAACTTCACAGCTAAATTCACAAAGGGAGATCCTGCATAGTTATTTTGCTACGCCTATTTAATCAAATTCAAAAAACTATGGGTGAAAAGTCCAAAATTTAAGAAAACAAAAAGATCTAGGTTTATCATCCTATTTTGTTTTCCTACTAAGCAACAATGGGTCATGTCCGAGTGAAATCTTGAAAAATATTGCATTAAGAGCTCTATATTCAACTCAGAGAAAGCATTATTCAATAACACCCCATCTAAACTTTCCCAAACTCTAGCATTGCTATGACGGTTATTACACCATGTGAAAGAAGAACTAGAATAACCTACGTCAAAAACTTGAATCTTTTGCATGAGCATTAGAAAATCAACTACGTTATTAGTCTAAAATGGCCTACCCCTTCTTTTTTTCATTTGCATGCATCACCAAGTTAAAATCACCGGCAATTAACCAAGGAGAATTTATTACATATTCATTCTTAGGATTATTCCACAAGCATTGTCTATCTACATCCGAGTATTTAGCATGTAAAAAAGAAAATTTACACACCGACGAAAAAAGAGAAGAGCTAGCCAACACAGAAATATGTTGATCACTTTCCCCTATCAAAAAGCATGAAAGAAGGTTTTTGAAAAACAACCAAACTAATCATGCAGAATTAGAGATAACCACATCCATTCCAGTCGTTATTCTTATATCATTCAACCTAGACAAACCAATTTTCGATTCACATATAACTACTAGTTGCAAATTATACATCATAATCTAACTTCTTTAATCTTTTTAAATTTTGGGGCCTAGAAATACCCTTGATATTCTAAAGTATGAAATTAATCATGAGATAAAGTTGCAAAGGAATTCAATGAGGATCTTACTTGAGAACGTAAGATTTTATCCGAGAAAACCTTAGGGCGAATCCCTTACCAATTGTATATGGAATTGAAAAGTTACCTGGATTTTTCAACTTGGGAGGCAACTTATTTTGAATTCTTGCTCTACATTCTTCCGTCAAAGCAATGATTTCATAATCATGCATCTTTCTCTTCCTTGACATCAAGTCCTTGAGAAATTTTGCATATTTTGGAACCTACAAAATATAATCTATAAAAGGAATGTTAATGTGAAGTGGATTAAGACCCTTTGCAAACCTTTCAAACTGTCTATCAAGTTTTTCTTTTTTCAATCTTTGTGGGAATGGAACCTTAGGTGGAATAGGAACCGATTTAATGGATTCATTTTGTTTTTTTTCTCATGTTTAATTCCCTTTTCATTTTCTTCCTTATTTTCCTTAATTTCTTTTCCTTTCTCAACACTTGGTTCTTTTAACTCTTTTCCACTTCTAAGGGTAATTGCTTGAACATGTTCTCTAGAATTTATTTCCGTTTTGCTTGGTAATTCCCCCGAATTCCTAGTGTTCATATTTTTCGCTAATTGCCCTATTTTAAAGTCAAGCTCTCTAAATCTTGTATCCATTTTTCCTTCTAACTTTCTAAACCTTTCAGAATTTTCTACATCATGTTTATGAAACCTTTCATGGGTATCATTAACAAATTTTTCCATTGCTAATTTCAAAGAAGATTTAGATTCGAAAGCATTATTACGTGAAGGAAAACTTGGTGGATTAGCGGTTCTTTGTTCTTTCCACCCAAAATTAGGGTGATTTATCCATCCTTGATTATAAGTATTAGAATAAGGGTTACTTTGAGATGGACAATTGTAATTGTTAACATACAATACTTGTTCATAACATTCATTTGTATCATGATTTCCACCACAAGTAGTACAACATGCAACACTTTCACTAGAGCTAGAACCATTCGATTTATTAAGCATATAAAAAACATAATCAACTTTAGCACTTAACATACTAATAGCATCGAGTTCATACATACATGCAACTTTATTAGAGTTACCTCTTTCATTGGCCCACTGATAGTAATTAGCCGCCATATCTTCAATTAGATTTTGAACTTCTTTGGCCGATTTTCCTATAAGTGCTCCTCCTACAGTTGCATCAATATTTATTTTTGTAGGGTAATTAAATCCATTATAAAATGTTTGTACAATTAACCAATCCAGGAGGCCATGATGAGGGCATCTTCTTAATAGTTCTTTGAATCTTTCTCATACCTTATATAATAATTCTCCTTCGATTTGGGTAAAACTAATTATATCCATTCTTAATCGTGCAGTTTTCCCTAGTGGGAAGTATTTATTCAAGAATGCTTGAGATAATTCGGTCCAAGTTGTGAAAGTATTGTTTTGCTTTGTCCCTGAGTGAAAATGGAAACAATTTTAGCTTAATTGCATCATCTGTTACTCCATTATATTTAACTGTATCACATATTTACAAAAAACTAGCCAAATGTGAGTTAGGATCTTCCGTTGCATTACCTTCGAATTGTTCTTGTCTTAGCATTTGAATTAAGGCCAGTTTGAATTCAAAATTATTGGTATTTACCGGTGGTCGTGCAATGCTTGTTTGGAAACCGATGTTATCCAGTAAAGCATAATCACGTAGAATTCTAGGATTTACCTCTGCCATGCTGTTTCTTGGTGATCTTACTCCAAAGTATCTCCTATTCCTCCACCCTTGCTTGATTTTGAGCTTATCTCCTAATCTTCCTTGCAATTCTTTCAATCTCCGGATCAAATGGCACCAATACCTTCAAGAATCTATGCATGCACTACAAAAAACAAGATACCGAAATAACTAATAGAATAAGCTAAGTTTAGATTAATAAAGTTAGTTTTTACTCTAATATTGTTGTGATTCCCCAGCAACGGCGCTAAAAACTTGACGTGGTGTAAATTCGGTGTAGAAAATCAAGTCAAGTTTATACACAAAAGTCAAGTAATAATATCTAATCTCCCAACTTTTATCGCAAGTATACGGGTTGTAGTATAGAAAATTAGAATCGAATCCCAAAAGGAACCAACAAATTGCAATTAATAGAGTTTTATCACTTTCTTTATTATCTAAGAATTGATTGATTTGAACAAGTTTGGTTTGTTGGAATCTAATTAACTAGGAAAAACTTGTAGGAATGCAATAATTCTTGTAAAAAAATAATTATGAAGGAGTTCTAGGATTATGAATCCACTAATGATCTAGATTAAGTTGTAGAGATTAAAACTTACCACGTTGAACTTACCTTATTTAGGAATGCAATTCCATTTGTATCAAAACTTGTTTTCACAATAAATTGATTCAACCTATCTACTACCATGATAGATTTGTTATTGTATGCCTGAAGTGCTTCATTAAATCCTCATAAGCATAACACTATTTTCATGTGTTAGTACTCAAGCTCAATTATTCATTTTCTATTATTAAGAATAAACTTAATTGATTCCTAATAACTAAGATGCTTTGCATGTAATGGCATTTCATATACAAAGGTTAAAACTTGAATAATTGAAGAAACAAAAGCAAGAAATGGCAAGGTTAATCAACCACAAGCCTTAATATTGATACATTAGTTTCATCAAAATCCTAAAATAGGAATTTAGCTCAACATAGTTATCTCCAAATCAATACACATGATTTGAGAACAACTAGCCATAAAAATCAAGATAAGTGAATGACACAAAGTTAAAGAAAGCTTATTCAATACAGAAATAACTTCAAAAACTCGTCTTTCTTCCACTAGAGTTGCTACAAGGGTTTTTGAACAAGAAACTCTCTTAAACTCACAATATCTCTATTATGACTTAAGAGAATTTTAGCAATTCTCTACAAATTCTCTATCCTAGCATGTCTCAAACTCTTTACAATGATTTTATTTATAGACATAGATCCTACAAGTCACTTTCCAACTTGCAATTACATTCAATAAATTGGAATGATGAAAATGCTAGTTGAAGGCCTTCTTGAGCATAAAAGTCTTCATTTGTACTCCCAATGCAATTTTCAACTTGCAAAATCTGTATACAATTCAAAAGTATGCAAAAACAGCTAGAGAATAAAGCAAGTTGCAATAGCCAAAATTTGGAAGGTCGGTGACGATCTGCGGATGGCGATACGCAGATGGTCATTCGCGAATCGTCATCCGCGAATCGTGTTTCTTGGGCCCGGTTGTGTAAATTTTTGCTGAGTTGTCACTCCAAGTGTCCTGATCCTATTTCATGCATTTCTTCGAATTTGTACTGATTTTTCTAATTTTTCACATTTTGCTCATTTAATCTTCCAATAATTCTTCGCTTTGTTTACTTCATTTCATCACCTTGATCTTGGCTTTACTTGACTTTCTTTTGAGATTAAGAGTGATGAATCTACAAAAAATAAATACAAGTTTGTGTATTAAATACTCAAAATAATAGTTTTTGAGGTAAAATCCTAATTCTAGAAAATAAATCCTAATTAATGAAAATACGTTATTTAAAGTAAAAAAGTATAATAGTTTTACTAAAAATATACTAAAAATACCAACTAACATACATACTAATCTTGACAAATTTTTTATTTATCAGTATGACATACATTTATTTCAATCCTTTTTTATGTTAATAGTGAATGTCACCCCATTCTCATTTTAGTATTAGAATCGATCAAGTTAGACATGTAAAGCAATGCACGTGGTGCCCATTAATGTGTCACCCGAACCATCAACCTGGGAGACTTTTGAAATTGACTGAATACCACTTGTTGGATCCTTAAATTTTAAGGTTCGGTAGGCTTGCACCTTTTCGAGTCAAGATGCATCAGTAAGTGTAACCTTATGCAATAGGTAGATTATGTTTTAGGATAAAAATTTTTCAATCCTATGAGGAAAACTAGACACAAAGAAAAGGATTAACATGCCTACTTTTTGTGTACAATTATGAAAATTGTTTCTATGCTATTTTACTATTGTTTTACTAAGCTTATTGTAAATGTTCAAATTACGTACTCATGACCATAGAATAAGGAGATCTATTATACTAGTCTACTAGGACACCATTTCTGAATCTACACATAAATTTCTCCAAGAAAGGAAAATACTATATAGTAATTTAATTTTATAATTTTTATCAATACCCTGATAATCCAACCGTAAACAAATTTACCTATAAATAAAGTTGTACCCCCATTCCCCATTTTAATTCACATAACCCAATAATTCAAAGAGTGCAACAATATTAATCTTACAACAAATATATTCCGAAACAAACAATATTAATGGAGCAAAATAATCTTTGGACATGTAGCAAATGTGGCTTTAGTATTTTTTTAGAGTTTTGTAATTCAAGATTTTGTCTTTTATTAGAGATTTCTTACAAAATTGTGTCAAAAAACTCAATTATATCTTTTCATCATTTGATACATGGGAATTCCTTGTTTTCAATGTTTTAGGAGAAATAATTTTTTAGTATATTATAGAAGAATATAATTAACTAGACTAATAAGAAATTTTAGAAAGATGTAAGGCATGCATTAACCTGTACTTAATTGTTTGTGTTTATCTACACGTTTACCCTATTTTTTCTTTAGTTCGTATTTAATCCTTGTCAATATAAACATGAAGCTTGTTTATTTTAAGAGACATGTGAATATGAAAAATTATTTTATGTTGTTTGCATGTGAATATGTATTTTTAAAACTATCACCAAAATATTACCACAATAACAATAATATAAAAAAGAACCACGCACAAGAGGTTAGGGATTCAAATCCCCTCCCAACAATAATTTGCCTTTATCATTTGTTGCTTTTGCTCTATTCTCATTGTCAGACACTATGGGGATGTTTGATAACCAAATTAAGTAATTAAAATTAATTTATGCAGATGCTAAACATATTAAGACTGTTTTATAACGTAAAATAGACTTCCTTAACTATTTAAATGCCTTTAAAATTCTAGGAAAATTGTAATACCAAAAATAAATGATAGAATTTGCACTTAACACTGAATGCAGACCCTGCTCAGATGTTGAGTCTTTAAAAAATATATTTATATGACAAAGATAAACTATTACATGCTGCAGCAAACACCACTTCGTACTATTCATCTATACAAAATGTCTCCAATTAGATATCATTCACGTCTTAGTACAGCACCAACATTCTCACCTAGAAAATGCTCGTATATTCGATAGATAGATTGGTGGGTTGTGTTGGCATGTTTGATTGGATACTCTTTGTCTCATTTATGCTATAGTCTCACTGCAATTAAAACAAATTCAGATTCTAAAATAATACAAAATATGACCTATTTAAATATCATTTATTCAATATCACCTACAAGCCAAGATCAAACAAGTTTCTACATGTTGTGCCATCGTTCTGTGAATAAGGAAAATTAGGATCCAAACATTGATCATGGTGCCTTGTGTACTCAACCTCAGAATTGTCACTATATCCCTTATCTAAAGGGACAATAGCTTTTCTATGATCTCCTACATTGCTTGCAATTGCACTTTTCTTGCATGTTCATATGTTATGTCCATTACTTAATCTAAACCATAACAAAAATAAAACATTACTTTAGCTACCCAGCTACATAACAAATATAGCATGGGTTTAGAAAATTTTAGAGTTAATAGACAAAATCCAATTCATGATTATATTTAAACTAATAACACGAAATTGAAAAAAAATTTACCCCGCACGTCTTGTATTTATTTGCCAATTGCTTCGACTTGCTATTGTTTTTGTACCTCAATTTGCCTTTGTGTAAGTTGGATATTTGACTCCAAATAGTCATCTTTCACCAGATACATGCACTGCTTCACAACATTATGCCATTGCTCCACCAATTGAGTCCCAAGCTTCTTTATCTATTTTGTCTCTCTCTATCTCTCTAAAAACCAACTCCAAAATACGATCATATGCTTTAGTAGTTTGTGATGCATAATAACACATAACCTTACCTTCAACACACAATTTTTCATATCATGCCATTTGTGTTACCCCATTCAGTATACTATGTTTTGCATAATATCGAGAATGTGATTTAGATCTATCATTATGCCTCCACTTATTAATAATACAACTTTGGGGAATTATTTTCATGTGCTTCAATTCTATTACCTTAAACATCTGATCTCATGCTAGACCTATTTCTCTCAAATGTCATGCACCAGCATCTCATCTCTATAGTCATTGTATTCAAATCAGCTCTCCACTTTGAATCTAATTCTCCAAACTTGTTTCATAAATGTACCCTTTCATTACCAAGAACCAAATTTAAAAGGATTGAATAAACTAGAGGATGATAACTCATCTCTTACCATCAAGAATATTCTCTATTTGTAGGCTTTCATTTGCATTTCACTTTAAACACTAAAATTTAGTTGCTCTGACTTGGATAATGAATTCGTTCTCGTGGTGTTGCATTTCTTCTTGGTGACTCAAACACAATATTCTCAAATCAAATGCCTAGACAAATTAATACAATCTCATTTTCTCCTTTAGGGAAATTTTTAGCACATCATTAATTTTTTCACACCTTCAGGTACTATTCATCCCAACAAAAAAAGTGTCCCTTTACAAATGCATTTGACCACAAAGATCTTCGCCAATAAGCCATTTTCATCCATTCATTATCTTGCAAGCCAAACTCTTCAACAAATTGTCTTCATAACTCTTCAAAATTTTCCTCTGATATATTATTGTTCACATTGGTTTTGTGCTAAAAGCAATTGATTCTAATATTATAATTTATATTTATTGCCAGGTGATTAGGAACCTAAAGAGTTACACACAATAGAACTAATTCTTGAGTTAAATTGATTTAAATAATTATGTGATAATTATAGGATTAATTGGTATAATAATTAATCCTAAGGACTTATTAATAAATAAAGGAATTATATTAGTGGAATAATTTCCTTTTGAAGGAAATTAAAACTTACCAAATATCTTATTGGTAAGATATCCTAATATGTAAGGATTACCTATTACCGAATTTTTGTTAGACAAGATGCCTTAGTTATTGCTCTATAAATAAGTCTTAAACACCAATATTTGACACGATATACAATATATAACATTAGAAATTAGAGAGAAAAATAGTTTTTCTTTATACAATTTTCTTCGTATTGCGACGTGTCAAGTGAATCTAGCATGTTGACTTAGTGTTGATCAATCTTGATGAGGATCCTAAGAAGGTGTTCGTGTGCATACCTTAGAGGTTGGACATGTGTGTGGCTATGGTTGACATCGCGTATCTTTGATCAAGTTAATTCGTTTAATTACATCATCAAAAGATACGTTCAAGATTTTGTATAGATAATCAATGGTTCTAGATAGAAATCAATTTTAAATTCCACTGCATTAAATTGTTTTGGCATATTGATTTCCTAACAATGATATTAGAGCCCCATGTTTGATTTATCTATACATAGTATGATGTCATGAAAGAATTATATGCACGTGTGTTTTTATTGATTAATTTGAGAAGTTTATTTTGAAATTTGTTTCAAAGTAATTAGACTCACTAAACAAGAATATAATTGAAAATTATTTTGATATTTGTTTCAAAATAATTAGACTCACTAAACAAAAATTTGATTGAAAATTTTGTTTTCTTGAAATTTTGTTTAGTATTGTTGGACAAAATTTTAATGAAAATTTTGTTTCTTGGAAATTTCTTCCGATGCTGATTCACGAAAATTGTTTTCTAAAAATTCCTTTTGGAATACTATTTATCCAAAAATAATATAAAAAAAAATGAGCAGTTTGCCGAGAATTGTTTCTAGCAGAACATCAAACAACTTTTAAGATGCACAATCATGAACTAAGCATTCATCTCTAGTTCAGGCGGCCTAATCTAGCCAAAACAAAATCGGCCTAATCTGGCCAAAACAAAACCGGCCAAGATCCGTTTTCCTCCGGCGAATCTATGGCTAGCATTTTCTGGCCAAACTCCGACAAATCTAGTTAACCTCTTTCAGCCACACAAGATGGATCACAATCAACAACCAGAATCAATCTGGTCGTGTGCATATTGTTCTAGCTGACCTAGATCTAAAGGCGACCGGCCTATTTTTGGCTCTGGACATGGCCAGAAATATTCTGACAAGCTCAACCGGACGTAGTCTGGCCGATTGCCTTCCACTATGCCAACCTACTGTCCTGTCTGCACTACTGGAACATTTTCTAGCAATTTAACGCTACCTAAAATTTTTGTTATTCAGCCAGAACAATTTCCAACAATTAGATTCCTTTTTTTTTTTTGAAAATTTGAACAGTATCCATAATTAAAAATAATTCAAAAATAAAATTTTCAATTATGAACAGTAGCTGAAAATTTCTAGAAACAATTACCAGAATTTAAAAAACTATTTTTCATTCAAACAAAGAATTTTAAAGAACAAAATTTTCAAATATTTTTTTGAACCATGCCCGAAAAATTCTTAAGAAAAACAAATTTTTATAAAATTTTTTTGGTGCAACAAAACCTGAAAGCTTCATTTACTTATTTTGAAACAAATTTTCAAAATTAACTTCTCAAATTCATCAATGAAATCATACGTACATATAAATAATTATTCATGACAACTTACTTTGTATAGATAAATCAAAACACATTGCCATGGCTTGTGTGAGCAATGTTAGAATAATTTTTTGAGCTAACTCAAAGTTGTTTTACCAAGAATATGTTTCTGCTATGAAATGTAATATCTGAATAATGGGTCTGATTTAACAAAGGCTCATGGCTTATTGAGCTAACTCAAGGTCATGTGTTTTTGAGGCAAGGAGTTAGGAGATATATGTGATATGTGTATCAAAAGTTAATACCTAACTATCTAAGAGTTACAAAAATTGTAACTGGTAATTGTTACCTATCTATTGAAATTATTTTTGATTTGTTGAGTTAACTCAAGATTAAAAATAATTAAAATGAAATCCTAACCCACTAAGAATTTTATGAAAATTCTCTAATCAATTTTGAGGAATATTGATTTGGATAAAATAGTGGGAGCAAAACTAAAATTTTATGTCCATATAATTTCATTTTAGCTTTGTTTATTGCATAAATATAAAGTCAAATTATATCTTTATTATTTAGTTATAAAATGTATAATTACGTGAATACTTTACCAACCTTATAGGACTCTATTTTAATATGAAATTCTTGAATTGATATAATGCTTGAGAATGGTTCTCAAGTATATGAATATTAGAATATCCTTGATAGCCTGATTCTACCTGTCTTGAACAATAACAGCTAGGAAATAAAAAATGCATACGAGATACATAAATACAGTAATGATACTGCTGCTTGTATCATGTTGTTGTACATGACTCCTGAGCTATAAAAGCAACATAATATGATTGATGTTTTTCCTATGATTGTGCATCTTCCAAAGGTTATTTGATACACAATCTAGAACTAATAGATATGAGATATTTAAAGAACAATCTGTCAAGGAATTAAGGGACACCTTATTATTTGTCAAGGGGCAACCTAAGGCTAGTCTTGAGAAGGTCCAAATAGTTATGGCAAAGTATAAAGATGCAAAATGGACAAGCCTATAGGTACGTGTTTCTAATTAAGAAAAAATTAGTTTTGGAAAGGGTATTGTATGACTCATTTAGGACTTAGAAGTTAATAAGGCTTGGTGAGATTTTGATTTCTAGTATGTTTATGATTGAAATAATTATATCTACTAATCAAAACCCTTGGATATTAGATATCGGATATGGATCCCACATTTGCATAAATATGCAAGTTCTTAAGGATAGTAGATAATAGGCAAAGAAGATGTCAAATTATGTGTAGGGAATAGAGCAATAGTTATTGCATTAGCCATAGGGACTTACGCAACAACTTAATATCTATTTCTAGAATTAAAAGATTGTTAATATGTTCTAGTGCTTAAAGGATTGTTAATATGCTCTAGTGCTTAAAAGAAACTTAATATCTATTTCTGCATTAGATGTAGATGGATTTACCATTACTCAAAAGAAAAAAATGTTGTTCTCATGTGATGGTGTTCTATATGGTACTAGTTTATTAAACAATGGCTTAAATATTCTAGGCTTTGATAAGTTCAATCTCAAGACTCCAAAGAGCAAAAATTAGATATTATGAAATAATCATAACTTTAGTATTGTAAACCTCATCATATAAATAAGAAACATATATCCAAGTTATATAAAGATGAATATTTGAACTCATTTGATTATGAATCATTTGAGATATATGATTCTTATTTACTTGTTTTAATGATCAAAACACCTTTTATTGAAAAGATGAATGTGCTAATGATCCTTTTGAGCTTATACATAGTAATATTTGTAGCCCAATATCGATCCATGCTCAAGGCAGTTTCTCATACTTCATCACTTCTGTAGATGACTATTCTAGATATGGTTAAATGTATTTTTTAAAATACAAATACGAAGCCTTTGAAAAGTTCAAGGCCTTTAAAGTTGAAGTAGATAAACAAATTGATAAGAGTATTAGAACGTTGAGATTTGATCGAGGTAGAGAATACTTGAGTCAAAGGTTTCAAAAATATTTAGAAGAGAATGAGATTCTTCCTCAATGGACTTCACCCTACATTCCATATTTGAATAGTGTGTTTGAGAGGAGAATTGTACCTTGCATTCTGTAGTGAGCCATATTACACTTTCAATCTATTTTTAATAATTTGACTTAAAAATCATTTTCCAAACACTCAATCGAGTTCTAACCAAAGCTGTCGATACCACCCCATATGAGATATGGTACAGTAAGAAACTAATTCTTAATCACACGAGAATTTGAAGATGCTCTGCTTATGTGAAGCAAAGCACATCAGACAAGTTTGAGACTGAGTCTTATATATATTTGTTTATGGGGTATTCTAAAGAAAGTTTAGGATATTACTTCTACAGTTGTCTTGAGCAAAATAGTTTGTCTCCAAATGTGCTATCATTCTAGAAAAAAAAATTTATTCTTGAAAGAAGTAGTGAGAGCAAAGTAGAATTTGAAGAAATTCAAAAAAATCACAAACTAACAACTATCAATAGTTGGAACCTAAGCTTAAGCCACATATTGATGAGGCACAATCGGAAGCTCATGATAATATCTACGTATATCTAGAGAATGCGTCATGCTCTTGAGAGATATGAATTTCTCATAAGTGAAAGCAATGATGTACTAGTCATAATTGATTATGATTCTACTTGCTACGAAGAGGCTATGCTAGTGTAGACTTCTTGAAGTGGCATGAAAACTTAAAATCCAAAATAGATTCCATGTACGACAAGAAGGTATAAACCTTGGTTGAGTCAGCCGAAGGGGTAAAACTCATAGGGCATAAATAGGTCTTTAAAAGAAAGACTAATATGGATGGTGATATGATTATTTACAAATCAAGAAATTAGAACATTCGTTTTGATAAGATGATCAAAAAGTTGGATTTTCTAAAAAATGAAGACAAGCCTTGTGTATACAAGAAGGTGAGTGGGAGCACTATATTTTTCTTAACACTTTATAAGCATGACATATTGTTGTTGAGAAACCATATACCGATCCATCATAGGGTAAAAGGTATAATTGTCCAAAAATTTCTCCATGAAAGATTTAGGAGAGGCAACTTATATATTGGGAATTAAGATCTATGGAGATAGATCTAAGAGGTTGCTTAGTCTCTTAATTTATGTACATAGATAAGATGCTAAAGAAGTGTAGCATGGAGTAATCAAAGGAAGGGTTTCTGTGCAACATAAAATTATTCTTTCGAGAGACATGTGTCCTAAAACACCCGAGATTGTAGCATGCAAAAGATCCCTAAGCTTTTGCAATAGGATTTATAAAGTATATTAGGCTATGTATGAGACCAAATGTCTCATATGTTCTAAGTGTTATGAGCAAATGTCAACCTAATTATGGTGAGTGTCACTAGATAATTGTCAGGAATATCCTAAGGTACTTAAAAAAGGAACTAACGAATTATTCTTGATTTTTAGAGTTCACACATGGGTTTATAGATGTAAATATTTAATTTTTTAATAATGATAATAGATTACAATCTGTACTCGTGTTCACGTTGAATAGTAGTGTTGCTAGTTAGAAGAGTTCTAAACTAGACACTACAACAGATTCTACAACAAAAGCCAGGTGCTTTGTAGCTTTAGAAGCTAAGTTAGATTTAGAAGTTCATTATTGAACTTGCAATTCCATCTATGATCCGAACAAATATTTTAGATATGCCCCTTATTTAAGAAAATAATTGGTAAATACGATGTAAAGATAGATGACATTCCCATTGAGGATAATGCAATTGATCCATTGACTAAACCATTATCTCAAAAAGAACATAATAGTCATGTATATTCATTCAATATAGAGAATATGAATTATTGGTTTTAGTCAAAGAGGGAGAGTAACTTATTTCACAAATTATTATGTTTGGTTATTGTTAATGCAATAAAATGATATGTCATTTTATCATATGTATTTATGCATTTACATTATGATAAAGTTCTTAGAATAATATTTATTACTATTCTTAAAGCATCCCTAATCGTAGTATTAACAATATAAAAGACATTGTTAATATAGATAGATTACCATATATGATGATATATGAGTGGGCTGTTGAAGAACAAATTCTCTGGATTAATCTGCTTAGAGATTTCTATAAGGTTAACTATTTGAGTACCAATGGTATAATCTCTACGTGACAGTAGTATAAATGATCCTTTGACTTGAGATCATAAGAGTATCTTTAGTGTAGATTGTTATACTTTAATTCTATTAGTCCATAATCCGTACTTGATTATGTGTACAATAGAAGTTGGGTACAATAAGAAACACAAATTGATAGTTTTGATCAATATATGATTCATCACTCTCAATAGTGGGGGAGTATATCTTTGTTGTGGCCACACTAGTTGAAATATCAACTTAGGAATGTTTGCAAATAAGTCAATAATTTAAAAAAATTCTAAATTTATTGGAAAAGGAGTTGAATTTTGAGAAGAAGAATAAATAATAATTAGTACATTAAGAGTTGGCATTTACACTTTACTCTTGTACTAATTTGGAATATAGTATGGTGAAAGAATAATAATTACACAGAATCTGGTTCATAGATAGGTGAAGTCAATCACTTGACTTTTCCAAACACTTGGGTGGTCATAATGCCTGACTAGAGGCCAATCTTGATCTATAAATATAAATTGATTAATTTTGATTAATGATAAATTAAAGTCATTAATCTTAGAATCCTCGTGACTGAATTGACTTTAATCCAAGTGAGAGTTTGTTGATTTTGTACTAAAGCTAATTAATTCTAAGATTATAATTTATATTTATTACCAAGTGATTAGGTTCCTAAAGAGTTACACACAATAGAATTAATTCTTAGGTTAAATTGATTTAAATAATTATGTTATAATTATGAGATTAATTTGTGAGATAATTAATCTTAAGGACTTATTGATAAATAGAGTAATTATAATAGTGGAAGAATTTCGCTTTGAAGGAAATTAAAACTTACTAAATATCTTATTTGGTAAGATATCCTAATAGGTAAGAGTTACCTATTACCGAATTCTTGTTGGACAAAATGTCTTAATTATTGCTCTATCAATAAGTCTTAAACACCAAGACTTGCCCAATATACAATATACAATGTTTTAGAGAGAAAAATAGTTTTTCTTTATATAATTTTCTTTGTGTTGCGACGCGTCAAGTGGATCTAGCATATTAACTTGGTGTTGATCAAACCTAATGAGAATCCCAAGAAGGTGTTCGTGTGGATCCTTAGAGGCTGAACACATGTACGGCTATGGTTGATATCACGTGTCTTTGATCAAGTTAATTCATTTAATTACATCATCAAAAAGTACATTTTTGATTTTGTATAGATAATCAATCATTTTGGTTGGAAATCAATTTTAAATTCTACTACATTAAATTGTTTTGACATATTGATTTCGTAACATGAAGTGTATAAGGGTGAAGTGAAATGTGTCTTTCTGTTGCAGTAGCAAATTAGCTGCTATAGTCAAATTTTGTTCTGTTGTTACTACTGCAGTTTAGTTCTAGTGTAAAATATAATAGTAAGGGGTAGTCGTAGGAATGTGTTGTGATATGAAATGTGTTAAAAGTATGTGTAGATAGTCTTTGGATGGAAGTGAGGAGGAGGTTGATGTGTAGGCTATTAAAAGTAATAGTTTGTGAGCCCTAAAAAATAGGCTAGTAGTGGTGTTTTTGGTTCAAAATCTACAGCAACTATGTCGTTGATTCTGCTGAGGTTGAAAGACCGCTATTGCCTCTGTGATTAGTGATGGTGGTGCAATTAAGGTTGGATAGAAATGAGCGATATGAAGTAAGGTTTTACTGGCTGTTGATATGCTAGTTCCTTCCTCCTAGTCTGGTTGTCTAGTTTGGTTTTTGTTTGTTGTAGATAGTGTATATTAGAAATAGTGGTAAGTGTTGCAGATGGTAGTAAATGAGTGGAATGCAATGTGTGTTTATGATATAGGTAAAAAAAAGTGATGGTGTAGCTACTGGAGATGAATAAGTGTGAGTGAATTGTAATGTAGGAATTGTAGGAATTGGTGCGAGGTGCTAAGCAGCAACTATGGTCTAACAATGTAATGTTACAATGCAAAGTACTTTCTAGAGTTGGTTTGCTAGAGAATTGTTGTTGTTTTTGTGAGCCAAAATGACGAGGGCTAATGGTTGGCTATTGTCCATCGTTTCTTGAGCTAATTTTATGATGAATCAATGAGCTGAGGGTGAATGGAGAAGAAATGAATGGAGGATGGTGAAAAGTTGCTGATGGATGGGGATGATTTGATATGCAAGTGCAGCCATGGTGAGATCGAATTGAATTATATGTGATGTGAGGTGTGTGCATGTGGGATGGTGTGATGTGTGATTGAAAAATGTCTGAAATTTGCAATCTTTTAGCTAATAAACTTGATATTCTAAAAATTTTATGTGCAAAAAAAGAGATCATATTTGTAAGGCAATTTTTGGTCAAAATTCAAATATTTTTGTTGAGCAATTTTGGGGATTTTGGGCGATGCAAAGGTACAGTGACGCGAGAGATAATCAAGTTGTGTAAAATGTAAAATGAGTAAAATGATGAATCTAGTATAAAGTCAGGCTCAAAATTAATAAAAATTTAAAAATATTTAAAACCTCTAAAATTTACCAAATTTTGACCAAAAAAAAACCTAAAATCACACAAACACATTATAAAAAAATTGACTATGCCAAAAACAAGGAATTTTAGAAAATTTAAATAAATATTGAACGACATCTATTAAAAATGAATTTAAAAAAAATTGACTTGAAATTTCTATTAAAAATGCTACCTTAGAAAGCATGCCAAAGTAAGAAATATACGAAATTCAAATAAACTAAACAATTTCAAACAATTGCCAAACCTTAACAAAAAAATCTATTAACACATAAAAAGATTATAGCAAATATTTCACTAAAAAATTGTAACAAAAGGTTCACCTTTAAAGCATGCCAAAAGTATAAAAAAAAAAAAAAAAAAAACAGACACACACACACAAAAATTCAAATAAATACTAAACCACTTTGAAAATTTACCAAAATTTTGAAAAAAATACTCAAAAATATCTATGAATATAGTAAATTAAAAGATGCACAATATTTGCTGAAAATTAGAATGACCATTTTACCACTGACATACAAGTTTAACATTTTTGCATGAAATTTATATGTGACTCACAAATTGTAAAAATTTACCCATAAATAAAGAAAATTTTAAAGGTGGGTCAAAATTTGATGTTTTCAAATAATGTGGGTACAGATAATTAACATTATTTAAAGGCCAATGACAATTTTTTTTTTTTGGTATAATACTTTAATTGTAGCTAAGTGTACAATTAAGTTCTTCGTAGTACAAAGAGAAATTGTCTAGATCATACATTTTCTTTTACCAAGGAAAATTTTTACAAATTATTGTCATTTTTACAAAGAAATTTTATTTTTTGAGAAAGGTTATTATGTGAAAAATATTTTTTTTTAACTAAAAAGATGGCAAATTTTTGTTTATCAAGAAAAAGTTGGTAAATACTAAATCTGCAACATTCTACGAGTTAATGAAATTACAAGTTTGACTAAAATCACATGATCGGCTAATAAAAATTATTTTTTCAAGATAACAATAAAATTTATTCTTTCAAGATAATATTTTTCACATTGAACAGTGCTACAAATTTTCTGTTGGAATGTACAAAATGCCAACTATTTTGTGTTTGCGTTGCAAATCTACACCTTTTTCTTTGTCATATTTGGAAATAAATACAAAACATTTTTTTTAAATTAAAGAATAGAAAAATAATGTACATAAAAGGGAAATATAGATAAACAACCCCAATTTGCTTCATATAGTGGTAAAGGTAGACTTTTAGATTATAATCTTAAACATGCAACATTAACAATATATTATTAATCTAATAACAATGATATAATTCATCCAAACTGACTACGGCATTGTACAGTTTTCCCAAGTTAGAAACAACCATAAATAAAAACTATTCCTACTACATACAATCTTTCCAATCTCAAGAAGCTTCACCAACACACACAAACTCTAACCACTCTCAACACACACAAAATGATGATCTTTCCGATATTGACCATTTAATTAGCATGCCAGATTGGGATTACCTCAACTCCTTCCTACTCATTGTCTAGCTAAGCTGACTTTGTCAGTAATAGGATGAAGATTTGATGGGATTTATTTGCTAAGAATGTGTATAATGTTGCTTGTAAACAGCCTATTATAAATTGAGATTTTCTATTTTGTGCTATGTGCAAGGGATAAAATACCAAAAAAAGACTCTGGATTTACTACTAAAATTCTACAATTACTGCCTAGTTTATGGTAGGCATCTTTGTGAAAAAAATTTGCCCTCTTGCAAAAATAGTGACATCGAAACTACTTTTTATCCTCTATCAGGTACAGAATAAAAGAACACTTAATCTTTCTTTTGCTGGTAAAAAAGGGCAAAAAATTAAGGCATCCATCAACTAATTGTGTGTTGGTAACTAATCCATAGAAAGCAAAACGCGTCAGCTTAGATATATTTAAAGCAAAAGTTACACTTTAGGGGTTGGAAGCTCTCAAGCGTTTCTCTTGAGTAGATCCATCATTGCAATTATGACCGTTATTAGTTGATTAATTAAGGAGAAAAGCTACCATCATCCCTCATCATGAACTAAAAAAATAGACATGATTGCTGAATAATTCTATTTTCCTAAATAAATGAGAAATTTTTTTGTAATTTCTTCAATATATTTTCTATTTCTCTTCATGTTTAGTAGCAGCATGGCCATTTGAACAACCCAGAGAACTTTCTCGGTTGTGGTTTGAAGAATTATATTTTAACAAGAAGAGTTTTTAAAGACGGATCACTTGACCCATACTAAAATGGCAGCTAGACAATTTCCATAACCTTCGAACACCTAGAAGGACAAAAAAGTAATTAAAGCATATGCCAAAAATTGTAGTTAGAAAGTTCACTTGTGTATAAATATTCGTTTTTCCAATAATCACTTGTTAAATCGCACAAATTATCATATAAATACACACGGTCACACTTACTGCATCACTTGA
Source organism: Mitragyna speciosa (assembly GCA_024721245.1). Taxonomy (NCBI): domain Eukaryota; kingdom Viridiplantae; phylum Streptophyta; class Magnoliopsida; order Gentianales; family Rubiaceae; genus Mitragyna; species Mitragyna speciosa. Next base: position 12,706,077 of record CM045552.1, on the reverse strand, counting down.
ATTTAAACATTTCTACGATTTAATTAACATTTCCCCATGAATAATACTTAGCCCCTTTTAACCAGTACATTAATAATCCATTAGATGGACTATTTCTTTTTATTAATAATTGAAAAATAGAAGCTCCTCTTTATAATTAGAAGTTCTCATTTTGTCTCTTGACCTTCTCTCTTCCTGCCTGTTTTTTCTTACTTCTGACCATTCTAGGTGAATATTCTCACAAACCCGTTTGAAATTTGCTTCTCATATTTAACAGAACTTATTAATGAATCTTTAAAAAGAAATTGAACTAATAAAGGTGCTTAAGGAATATCAATAAACGTTCTTCAAGTTATTCGTACCAAATTTTAAAACAATTTCAAAATTATTTATTTTGAAGTAAATTTGCTTTTGGCTAGGAGCACCAAACATATATCTATTTGAATTGAACACTATAATTGAACATAAAGTTCCACTCCCAGCAAAATAAAAACAGTCCACAACACAAGGAAAAAAAATGAAAAAATAAAGAAAAATAAAAGAAATAAAAGAAAGAAAGAAAGAAAGAAACGAAGGATAGGCTCATATTACTAGGTTAATCATTCTTGCAAATATCTTTCCTCTAAACCCTCCTTTTAAGTTTCATGTAAATGATGTCATCTCATGCATTCCCATCAGAAATTGAAATTAGCATAAAAAACTTTTAGAAATTTCAAAAGTGTCTTTTCAAACATAATGAAAAGCGGTAAAGCAAAAAAGATTTCCTCAAACAAAAAAAGTAAAGTAAAGCGAAAGGAAAAGCAATTTTCTTTATTCTTAAGAAATTGAAAAGTTCTATATTCACCACAAATCTAAAATACAGTTCATCCAAACACCAAAAAAAAAAAAAAAAAAAAAAAAAAAAAAAAAAAAGAAACAATGAAAAAAGAAAAGGAGATGGAACGTGTTTTGGCAACTTGTTGAAACTTGACCGAATGACTAATGCCAACCAGTCTAGTCTACCCCAAAATACATACAAAAATTATATTCTCTGCAGACATCATCACAAAGCAGCACGAGACAGACTTACTATATTATTATTAATATTTACGAAACCCATCGTTTGTGGCATCAAATGCACAAAAAAGTCAAAACAAATGAACCCAAATGGCAAACCTTGTAATATTTTTCTTCCTTAAGGTTTTTTCCCTGCCTTCTCTCTCCCGCTCAATCTCACCTTGTACAGCTTCCCCCACACACAAACACACAGTAAAATCTCTCAAAAACCCTAACAACTTGCAGAACTAAGGGAAGCCCATTAAAGATTGATTGCCAGAGACCAAAACCCATAATTTATTTAACGGTAAAATTGGGTTTGGAAACCCTTTTTGACCGTTAGTTCTTGATGAAGTTTTGATTCTTATTTCAAGAAAAAAAGGAAGGAACTTCCTCCTCATATCTTTACTTGTAAGTTTTACTTTTTCTGTTTTGTATTCGTTTCTTGATTTTTGTTTCTACAAGACTTCTTGCTTGGATTTCGTAAGTTTAATTTTGATTTAAGTTTATAGAATTTGGTAAATTTAGTGGAAATTTGAAACTTTCTTGTTTGAGTTTTGAGCTTAAATTAAGCAGTGTAAGCTGAGATAAGGAAAAACTCCAGCTCTGTTTTTGTTTCTTTTTTACTTTTTAGCTTAATTTTTAGGAGTTGTATAGTTTGTCAAAGTATCTGACTGTTAATTCTTTTTTTATTTTTTTGGGGTTCTTTTTATTTTTTTGGTTTGAATTTAGTTTAGTTTGGATAAGACAATGGAGAGTCAAGAGATGACGGAGGGTGACAGAGTTGCAGATGGAAATGTGAATTATTTGGATGGGAATGAGTGGGGGCAAGTGGGGTTTGGTGAAAATGGCACCGAGAATTTGGGGGATGAGCTTTTGGTGAATTTAGAGTCATATTTGGACGATATAAATGACCGACTGATGATTTCACGGATGGTCAGTGACTCTGTCATTAAGGGAATGGTGAATGCTGTGGAACAGGAGGCAGCTGAAAAGCTTGCGGCTAAAGAGCTGGAGGTGGCCAATTTGAAGGAGTTGTTGAAATTTCAGCATGGAGTTTCTAAAGAAATTGAGTCTTTTGGGTCAGCTCTGATGGAGAATGAGCTGGAAAGTATAGGTAGTGGGAGGGGTATGACTTTTGAGGAGGCTTGCTCGGAGCATGATAAGATGAGGGAGTCTCTGAAGTGCCTTAGAAATGTGGGCAGAGAACAACTTAAGAAGCTTAGGAAGGGAATTCATGATGCTAGAGGGTGTAGTTCGATTAAGAGAGTTGGTTCTGGCTCAGAGTTGGTAGGTCTCGGTGGTATTTTACGGGAAAAGGAAACTGAAAGCTGGATTAATATAGATAAGATGTTAGATGGTTTGAAGATTACATTGGAGAATGTCTATTCTTGGGCAGATTCCATGCTACAAGCATCCAAGTCAGCACTTTGTGAGTGGAATTTGGAGAGGAATTTGCAAGAGGAACTTGAGGCTGTGGTTACGAGCGGTTCAATTCAGAGTATTCAGGAAGATTTTGAGCAAAAATTGTGGAGTGAAAGTGCTCGGTTATCTGACAGCCAAAGCATTAACTGGGTTGAAAAGTTTAGTCAAATTTCCGATGTTCGCAAAGAATTGGATGCAGTTTTAAAGTTGTTGTCGCATTCAGAAATGGGGCAGCTAACTTCCCTTGGATCCCATGATGCAGATCATGTCCATCGTAAGACATTGAGCAACCATATTACTTCTTCAGCATCGCACTGGGAAAATGGAAAGTTAGAGGGTTCAAGAACTGATGTGCCTGAGAACTTTGATGCTGCCCAGTTGAAACACCTGTCAAAGGATGAACTGGTGGCTTATTTTAATACTATGATAACAACAATAAGGAGAGACCATGAATCAACTGTGCATGAACTGACTGAGGAATTGTTCACTCTAAAAAGGGAATACCTTAAAGAAAGGGGTTCCTTTTTGCCACACAAGAAAGATAAGGAAGTTGATGTGTTAAGGAAAAAGATCCCTGAAGTTATTTTGAAATTGGATGATATCCTTTTGGAAAGTGAAAAATCACCTGCATCTCCTAGTGATGCTGAAAGCTTCCACAGTTTAAAAGACAGACTTAACAGCCTTCTATCTGAAAATCATCAACTCAGAGACTCACTAAGAGACAAGAAAAATGAGGTGAAGTTTCTCTCATCCCAAGTTGCTGATGCTGCTGAGAAAATGTTGCAACACTCAATAGTTGAGACCAACATGTTAAAAATGATAAGAAATCTTAACTCAACTTTGGAAGATGCGCATATAGAAATTGCACTCAATGAAGATGTATGTAAATTCATTCTAAGCGATATAATGAGACGAATGAAATGTGAAGCTGAGGATTCAGACCTGGAATTATTTATAATGCAGCAGATTTTTGATACTGTTTTGAAAGGAGTTGTTGCGAATGCTAAAATTTCACCAATATCAGAAATTGAAGATTCTGACATACAGTCATTGATTGCACAAGGAATTCATGAAGTAATACTTAGAGAAACTCTTAAGGATGCTGGGGAAAAACTCAATGAGTTGTATGGGGAATATTTGATTGAAACTCAAAATCGAACATCTTTTGAATTGAAGGCTGCGGAAAGAGAAAATCAATTAAGATCAGCGGCAGAGCATAAGGAAAGACTGAAGCAAGAAATAGTTGTGCTTACAAAAGCAATGGAAGAGAAGGAGAAGTTTGCAATGGATATTTTGACCAGATTGACAAAAGAGAGGGAGCAGTTTGACGTAGCTATGCAAGAGCTGGATAATTTAAGAGAAGATGCAAATCAGCAACAAATATTAGTTTCTCAGACTGGTGAGGAATTGGAGTTAGTAAGAGGTCAATTGACAGAAGCGTTGTCACAAACTGAAGCGGATAAAATGGAAATCCAGAAATTGAGTAAAAAGCTTGAAGAAGCATATCAGGATTTAGAGGATGCCAACAAGCAAAGAAAGATGGCACTTGCTCTTAATCAAGAGATGCATGCTAGTTTCCTACTGATTGAATCTAAAGAAAGGGAATTGAGGAATCAGATGGAAGCAGTAACAGTTGATGTTCAAGGCCTGTCGAAGATGCTTGGTGATTTTGAATGCAAAATAATAGGAAAAATGAGAGCCAATAATCTGAGGTACCTATCCCTTGCAGGTTTTTCTTCACTTTCAGTTGATGTATTCTCATGATAATCGGTTTTGATTTGGTTAATAAGACTAATATTTCGTAATCTAGTGGTTTGTTCCCTTTCTTTCTCCCTCTCTCTATCTCTCTCTCTCTCCCTCTCTCCTCCCCCCCCCCCCCCCCCTCTCTCTCTCTGCAGTTATATTTCACACACAAAGATAGTTGGAAATTGAGGAAGATGTAGCGTATGGATTTTGATAATCTGAAAGTTTAAGCAATTGTATCTTTGTGTTATTTGTGTTTATGCCTGCATGATGATAGAAGTGTGCATCTCGGCTGTCAGTGTTTCTTAGGTAATATGGCATATTCACTAGCAGCAGTTTCACAGTAAACAGACATTGTTCATGCACAATTTACAATTTTTATTTTTTTAATTATCTAAAATGCCCTTTCCTATTGTATTGAAAGTCAAAAGTGTAGCAGAGCCTAAAGTCATCATGAAAACTTGTTGATGTTCCCTCCCTCCAAGTGACATGTTGATTTAAAAGTCACTTTTCAAAGCCTATAAGAAGTTTGGGATATTCAGTCTACTTCATTGTTCTTTACATAAATACACACCAGCATTTTGGAGAACAGGAAAATTTCATCCATTCAAAGTTAGGTTTCATGAGGTTACTTGGATGAAATGGTTATCATAACCTGTGATTGACAAAATGATTGGTGTCCTATCCAAATAAGCATTCTGGTACTATATTTACATGCAACTGACACCACTCCATAAATATGGATGTATTTTTAACTCTGTGATTGACAAAATGCATGATGTCCTATCCAAATAAGCCATTCTGGTTTTGTACTTTGATATTTACATGCACCTGACCCACTCCAAACATTTCTGATTGAACAGAACAGTAGTTGGTAACAAAACTGAACAAACTTGACATGCGCTCTTCTAATTATTCTTTCAGGTTTGAAGATTCATTTTCTCAATTGAATACTCTGGTCAAGAAAGCCAAGTTGCTTAAAAGGACGGGGCGTATATATCAACAGAGGCTTGAGAGGAGATCTGCTGACCTTCAAATGGCTGAGGCTGAGGTGATGAATCATGGCTTTTTTGTTACGGGAAAAACTACCAGTTTTAATTAACAGAGATCCTATTATACAGTTAATCATTATATATGGCACATCAAGGGTAGTAGTATTGAATTACACAATCAGTGTATTTGAATTTCCTGTGGAGGTGGAACTTAGTGAATTTGGTAAATCAATTTTGTAAACTGTGATTTTTTATAAACACATACAAATTCATTGGCATGCAGTGGATAAGGTGCTGGTAAGTGATTGATTAATGTGTTTTTTCCACATGTACAAAGATATATCATAACTTGTATAACGGACTGGAAATGCCTGAATAGCAATAGGACCTTTTGCTGGTAATACAGGAAGGAAATTGTCCTTAATTAATAACTTCTCTATTTTTTACCTTATGACTTGGGATGCTACTAATGCATTTATTGCAATTTTCACAATGAAATGAACAGAGGCATATATATGAACATAGCAAGTTGATCTTTTCATGATACACACACATGAATATTATTGCAGTGATTGATCGTTGATTCTTTTAAGGACCGACATACATTAAGAAAGACTAAGGATGATCTTGGTATCATATCTAGGATTGAAATATAAATCTAAAAGAAAGACTAAGGATGATCTTGGTGTCATAACTAGCATTGAAGAGAAGCCATTTTAGAGCATTGGTTTAAATTCTAGGGAGAATTAGGGCAGTGTTAGTAAGCAATTATTATATCCTAAGAGAAAGTATTCACTACATGATCATGAGAAAACTTTTGGATCCTAATATAGATTTTTGTTATTGTCCTTCACTGATCCTTCAAACACTTTGCACTTGTTGACTTAGTATTCTGCTTCAATTCAGGTTGATGTTTTGGGAGATGAGGTAGATAAGCTTCTGAACTTGCTTGAGAAGATATATATAGCCCTAGATCATTACTCTCCAGTTTTGCAACATTATCCTGGGGTAAGTTCATTTACACTTATAACAAAATACGTCATATGAAATCATCTGTCTGCGATTGTATGTGCATCAAATGATCTCACTCTTGCTCTTTTTGCATGGTTTTGAAACATTTCATGTATGTGCTAGTTTAAAATAAGCCTGGACACTGAGCCAACAACAATCCATTATATAGATATTTGCTATTTTTATATGGACTGTTCTCTCATTTGCACTGTATGCATGTCGTGTCGACATGGGTATGGATGTTCTTGTGGCATATTTTATTTGTATTATTCACTTTGCCTTGTTGTACCCATGTCGGACTCTTTCTTGTACCTGTGTCCACATGCTTTCCTATTGGAATCCGAGTAGCATAGGATATTTGCGTCTGTTATGTTAATCAGATTGAATCAAGTTGCATATTCTAATTGCGTTTCCTCTTTACAGACCATTTCTTTCTGAGTTCATCCCAACGTCAAGTTAAATCTTGCAATTTTCAAAATTTTCTTTCTAGCTCGATCTTGTCAATTTCTGTGAAAAAGTTCTGGTTTATGCAAGCCAATTTTTCAAGTTTAATATCACCAGTTTCACAATTTCTGCTCATTTTAAGTGTCCAACTGTTTTAAATTCAAGCTTACCAGTTTTTCAATGTTAATACTTCATTTCGTTACGACATTTCAAAATGGGAACATGTGAGACGTCCATTGTTTAGTCCCATACCTGTGGATGCTTGAGCTTTAGATTGTTTGCTCTGTTTAACAAAAAATTGTTTCTAGTATCTTCTAAAGCCTCTAATTAACAATAGTATTGAGATGATAGGACCATCAAGTTCTCTATGTTGGAACAGAGTAGTTTGTTCTGATGTACTCTGTGCAATCCTCCTCCTTCTTTTACCACAAGGCAAAAAAACTTTAATTGCTCAGATGGGGTGTTTATCTTCAATTGTTTGGGAATGGGGATTGCTAAAGGGATATAGTTTCATGTGCTAACATGCAGTGATACGGCTTCAGGCCTAGGTTTTATCATTGGACGAAGATTGGCGTCTTTTTCTTTAACTGTATGGATAACCAAATGAATGATTAGTTCATTGAGCTTTCAAGTCTCATTTTTCCTGAATATGAAGTAAGCTTTATAAAAAAATTAAAAAAAAAAAACAGAGAGAGAGAGAGAGAGAGATCCATTACCTTTCAATATTTTTGTATGTTATGAGGAAATTCTGTTGCATTCCAACTTTTCTTGCAATCATTTTATCTTTTTTATTTTTTAAAATTAAATGAGAAACTCAAATGTTTTCTTGTGTACAGAAAAAATAAACACATATGATATAATATATTTTAAGAATTATGTCGCAATAAGAATTAGATTATAAGCTTGGCCAAATCAAACAAAAATGAAAATTCAATTTACAAAAAGCTTTAAAAAAAAAAAACAAGAAGCATAATAACAGCCTCATCTTCTTAGGCTTCTTAATCAAATTAAATAAATAAAATAAGCACTGCACATGAAAGTGCATAATATCTGTTAAACATAAAACCAACATCTTACTCAAGAATGGTGTAACAGCCTTTATTTTCTGTTTTGCTAAGTCTCACAAACAGACTACAACAAAAATAGGACGATGATCTTAGGTGCTCAAGTGGGGATGGGGAATTTAAATAGGCCTAGCTAGTATTGATCCATCATTACAAGCCAATTTGTTACAGATGCATACTTGCATTTGTTAAAAAATTTACTGGGATTCAGGTACTGATGGTTCCTTGATATAACCTAGCAGATTACCAAAGGTATAAATTCAGAATAACTAACTACTCTATACATTGTTTTATGATCTCTGCCATGGTTGTGACCAACCAAGCATGGGGCCTAAAGCTATTGGCTACTAAATTGGCTGGAATTAAAGGTTTTGTTTGTTTGACACTGTTTTTTAGAAACATGTTTTTTAGAAACTTCATACACGTTTTTTAACTACCTTTTTATCTCACATTCACATTTACCAAGGAGAATCTTTAAAACAACTACAGTAATGTTTTTTAAAAAGCACCTCAAAAAACACTCATCCAGACGCAGTCAAAACTTCTTGAAATTTTTATGTCACCTCAACAATTGTGAAGCTAAACTGATGCTGACACTTTTCTTTGGACCCAAATTACCTATTGGCTGATCCAAGTTGCGATGTTTAATTTTATAGGCTTCTAAAATAATTTGGCATTGTTTGCCGTAGAATTTATTGCATAGGGGAGGACAAGGAACCTAGATGATGTTCCATCATGGGATTGAAGAAAAGTTGTCTTCTAAACCAAATTGCATGAACGAGATGCAGTAAATTGTCTGCAAACTAAATGCGTTTCTGAAATAATAGAAATTTTGTATGTCGAAATCCCGTATGTCATGATGGCGGAAAGGGAAAGCTCAATGGTCTTATGCGACTGTAATATGACACTCCAAACAGCTGGTGAAGTTTGTTGCTTCTTCTTGAGGAGGATCTTGCATAAGGTCTAAGACTTCTTGGAAAATTGGGGGCTTTATCAATTCAGCAATTTACTTGTCTGATCATTTAGGAGCTTCTAGTTTACTACACACACACACACCACATAACAGAAATAGGAGATAGGAAATGGGGAGAAATGGTTCTGTCATTTGTTAGTAATAGTCAAGAAACTAGGAGCCATTGGAGAAGTGGTGGGCCTATTATTTTGAATGAAATTGGATGTGTCTATTGATTGGTTTTGCTAACTAGGAAATTTTAATGGTATGTTCTTTCCTTTGTGATTGTGGGGTTTAAAATATTTTGACCTGAGCTTCTGAAAGTCATGTAATTCTTTAACTGGCATTGTGCACTTTGGGCCATGACACACACTCTGTGGCTGAGATTGGTGCCAGCTTGTGTCTGGGATAGTATGTCTTCTCCACGAATTGGGTTAGCTAATAGTCTCTGCATTTTCAATAATTTCCAGGTCTTCTCCAATCCACAAGCGATATCCTTGTTTGCTAGGTTTTTCACATTTAAATTTTCTTGTCTGGATTGAAAATCTTTTGCTGCTTGATTGATTTTATCATGTCTCTCTTTGATTACGTTCTTCCTACCTGGCTTCGCATGAATCTTTCGCTATCTGAGGCATTCTTTGTTTAATTTTCCTTGAGGACATTTAAACACTGTCCTATTTTATAGAGCAGCAATGGGTAACTTGATCCACGGGCTCTATTGGGGTTTGACCCGCAATGTTGAGGGTGGTGGGTCGAAAAACGTGTAGAAATGCTGTTTTGCCACGGGTTTATGGGCTCATATGTTTGTACTGATTCGTAAATTTGGATATCGTTCTCTATGTCTTTTGGTTTTGTTAGATAGCCAACTTCTGGTTTTTAAGATAGCCTTATTCTTCTAAGTCAATTGCCCCGCTTTTTTTTTTGTTTTTTTTTTGGGTGTGTGGAAACCCTCTACAGTTAAATATATCTTAAAGAGTGCCTATTATAATTGGAGCGGATTTGATATTTTATTTTCACCATGGATTGAACACTTGTTACAGAGGAAGGAAACTTGACAGTGCATTTTAATTTATTTTGTTGTACAATTTATCAAAAAATTTGCAATTCAATATCCTCAATGGGTTGAAAACATTCTTAAAACTGAATCTGAAGAGTATAGATATTAATGCGTTCAATGTAAGTAAATTTATAAAATTTGAAGCTGGAGGACCTTGAATTTTGAGTATATACGACCATGTGAAGAACAGCCTAAAAAAAAATTCCTGCGCCGTCCTTAACAAGTAAAACATTGTTCCAACCCAGCCGTCAGCCTTCTGACCTTCTCATAACACACGAATAAATTTGCATGCTGCCCAGAAATTCTTTTATTATCTAGTTGCATTTGGGAACTGTGTCCGCTTTACCAGAAAATTCTATATTACGTTGCAGGTGATGGAGACCCTCAAGCTAATTAGAAGAGAATTAAGTGGAGGATCAATGAAGCCACCACAATTTTCACCGTGATAAGATATTGCTTGCTTTGCAGAAGTTTTACAGGCAGGCACCAAACCGCTAAAATGTTATTGTCATTTCACACACACACTCACACTAACTCTTTTTATGTGCTATTGGGTATTTGCTTGAATTTATTGCAAACAACATACTGAAGTAAGTATGAATTCAGGTTGCTGATTCAAAGGGTGTCTTCTTATTGGGTTGTGATCGATCTTTTCATGAACAGAATTAAACAGCTTTATTGCTTGCTGCTGCTGCTGCCTCTTTTGTGATAGAAGAGAGGAACTTCCAAACCAATCAATCCTCTTTGTCAATTTCTTTAAGCATAATCTTTTTGGAACCTTGGATAAGAAGATGGTCCCCATTTGCAGTGAAGATGTAGTATTAATGGAACGAGAGGAAAACACCTAAAGCTGTAACAAGCTATCGGATACAAAGAGTGTCAAGCTAAGATGGCAGACCTGATAGGTGACGATACAAAATCAGTTTTGTTGTAAAATCATTTAATAGCAGGCGCATCAGTGAACTATAGTAGCCCAAAATTAAGTTCTCTGTAGGACTTTATTCTGCTCAATTCTTTTCTTTTTTCTTGTATGTATAGCAGTCATTGTAATTTTCTGTGCATGAAGTAGGTTTACTACACCTGTCTATACTTTGTATCGTCCTCGGATCATACATGCAGGCGGCAATATTACCATGCTACGCCTAACCTGTGTTTATTGGAACTTTTAAGTCTCTTCAAAACTCAGGTGGCCAGATAAACAAGTATCCAACACACTCCAGAAACAGTTGGAGATACTATAAAAGTTTGTCAGGTCATCAAAGATAAGCAAGCAGGGCATGCACCCCCTTTGAGGTCCGTCTCAATGGTGTCTTGTTTTCGCGTCGACGATTTAAGCCAATCCTTCTTTCACGTTAGTAGTGTTCATTTGTATATATATAAGCTCTAGTTACTGAAGAAATTGCATTGCATTGCTGATCTTCCTTGGTCAATATATGACATGAATAAATGCACATTCTAACACGAATGTATACCTTTACATAACAATACATGAAAATACACAATTAATTTTGTTCCTTAATTGAAGGTTGCATCTAGCATTTAACTCAGTCGTCCAATTTTAAATCAGTAAAATTCCCACCAAACAGCCGCCTCCAATAATCCATTCAGTGATCGTCAAAGCAATGAATCTGCAGTCTTTATGGTAAAAGTTTTCTCCATAGGTTTCTTGTTAGACAGAACACGAATACGCGTTCGGGGCACGTGGCTTATGACATTTCTTACACGTATTATTGATTGTCTCGTAATTCATTTTATACTGGTGATCTACCTTCCTTCATTCGTTAGCCCATAGCTATGGTTTCCCAACTTGTCATGGCAAGTTAATGTCAATTAATGCAGTAAGAGCCGGTTCAACTTCAATTATTAGAGTTGGTGAGCTGTCACATGAAAATTAATACTATGGGTTGACCGAGTGCCGACGAAAGTTAACTCGAAAACACACACACACACGCACACACAATCAGTGAAGGAACTTGAATTGGACATTTTTCCTGAAAAAGGTTGGAGGATAATTGTTTTAGATAAATATGTAGAAATCAGATCGGATTAAACAAACATAGGGTAAATTGTGTACTACATGATTTGTACAATTTTACAATAATTTATATATATAGGTTAAGGCACAATGAATATAGATATCTTTTTATTATTAATTCTCATTATGATGTATTTTTATATCACACAATTAGAGTGAGAGTTTCAAATTTATTTCACGCGATGTATTACTTGTTGCCACATATAATTTGTGAGTGTAACTCCCAATACGTCTAAATAATCCTTCTCCCCTTTCTCTGGTATTGTTCATAACTGCCAAATTCAGAGTTCGAACCCGCAACCTTATTAGAGAGAAAATCTTATCAACATTTCCATAGCCATTGGGTTTCATCCCGTGATTACACTAGAATATACAAATCAGAGTAACATCTAAGTAAGGAAAGATATTGCTTACGATAGTAAAGATCAACCTAATCAAGTTTATCAATCCGTCATAAATATATCTATTTCATTGACACAATATCAACATTTGACAAGACCGGAAGCTTGTATGTGCTTGCAAAACGCCTAAGCACTGAAGTTCCTACACCAGGTAATTACTACCAGTGTTATTTGAAGCAAGAAAAGATGAGTAATTCTTTTTTTTTTCTTATTTTACTTTTGGCATAAAGTGCAAAACAAATTTGTCATAAGATGTTCTCGGGTACGACTGTTCTTTTTGTCTTGGAATGAAATGGCTTTGTGTGTCTTAGATTCGAAGTAAAACTTCAGGAAGCTTTTTTTGGTTAGCAAACATATGGTAAGCAACAAAGTAGAGAAAGTAACGTTTGGAAGATGGCCGTGCTTGTATTCTTTTGCAAAATGGCAAAAGGCGCTCGCCTAGTTAAAAGGGTGAGGGCCAATTGGTGGGACAATAGTTAAAAAAGAGTAACAATTTGAGAAGCTTAATATCAGTGACTCGGTAGGATGGAAACTATTACATTTAGAGTGTATAAAATATTTAAAATAGGAGTATTACATAATTTAAAAAAAGATATTTTAATTTAAATTGGAGATAAAATTGTCCAAACACAACTAAATTTGTACTTTATAGAATTGTAAAAACACAACCGAAGGATGTCATTTGTATATTTATTGGCTAAGGATCTAAAGTTAGGGTTTGAACTCCGACGTTGACGACCTTGAATAATAAAAAAAACGAGAAAGAGAGAGTTAAGTATTAAATATACTACAATCACACCTCAAATTATATCTCCTCAAAATATATAAGTCTCAACTCAAATTATGTAAAACAAATATCTTTTCAGGGGTTGTTTTCCGCACTTATCTCAGCCATCCAATTTTGTTAGCCCGAATCCCTCGATCAACGGCCTCCCACAATTTACTTCTGGAAACACAGTGGTCCCTCACGTACCAATTTGTTTGCAGTAGAAGTACTGTAAAATTAAAAGTGACTAAATGCAAAGCGCTTTCGTGCTGTTTGCTAACTTGAATACGATACTGGAAGGTTGGAAAAATAAAACCAATAACATCACTATCAAGACAAAGAAATTTATTGGATTTGTTGATAAAAACAAGTAGACTGCTAGTAGAAGTAAAAAACACATTACTGACTCTACATCAACTACCTTAACACCCCAACCCCACGCCATTACTCAAATTTGGAATAATAATAATAATAATAATTGATTAAAACCCCCTCTAGATTATTCTCTTTGCACCGTAGTCCCTGAGAATTCTAATTCTTCTCCTCGTCCTCCTCAAACGCATTCGCAGGAAAGCTTCTGGAAATCCCAGTTGGGGTACCAAAACAAATTTTCTGAGTACTCAGGGTCCTGAATGGAAATCTCAGAAATAGTCACCCAGAAGAAAAGCTCCTTGCTCTTGACCCCCGTCAACCGCTTCATCCTACGGTCCTCAACAAAAGCCGTGATGTCCGTATCGTAGCTTACGTTACGGCTGATGGCACTGAATCTGTGCTCCTTCCGTTTCTTCTGCTTCAGCCAAACGAATCCCGTAGATTCATTGTAGCCCACCTCGACGATCTCGTCTAAAGGGAGTAGTCCCCTCGGGAGATTGATCTTCTCCAGGAGTTCCTTCGATTTCACCTTGCAGAGTGATGGGTCGGTGTATACCTCCGCGTTTTCCCGGTGGGTTTCGACCAGTTGCTGGTTCGACATTTTGCCTTTGTCCGGTGGGAAGATGGGAATGGAAACGGAGGGAAGAGGGAAATCGATTCCTTCTGACTTTTGAGTTTTGGGGAGCGGAAATGTGAGCGTAAATGGAGAGGTAGTGGGACGATTTATATTGTATTTTGGGAGTGCAGATCGATGGGGTTGGATTAAATTACGGAAATACCCTCCCCTTTTTTGTGGGATTGGGTGCTGAACGGGGACCACCGGTATCTTATATCCCAAATCCGAATTAATGTTGTTGCGACACGAAACTCAAATGTGAATATACTCGAAAAATGATTTAGTACCCTTTGCTTTAAATTATTCAGTCATTATAAATATCATTAATTTTATTATAAATATAGAATTTAACGATACTCCCTAACATATAAATTCTTCAATCACTATCAATATAAATATCATTAACTCTATTATGAATATAGAATTTAATGATTCTCCCTAACATATTTGGTTTGGTAATGAAATGGGGATCGTTCCCTATAAAAAGATTAATAAATTTGATAAAATAGTATTTTAGATAAATCATAAAGGTTTTAGTTAATCATTTTGATTTCGATTAAAAGATAGTAGTAATTATTTTTTAAAAATCAACAATGAGTATTTTTACTTCTTGATTACTCTAAACCAAATACCGCCCGAATTGTTGTTAGATGAAAGACGTAAACGGTATGTTTTTATCGAATATCAAGGTGTCTAGAAGCAAATTTATTCAAATACTTCTAGTTTCCAATCTTATCAAGTTTATTGGTTTGACTTTAGCACAATATTATTTGATTTTATCCAATCTTAATATGTAAAAAATATCTGGTTATTGGTTAACACCATTTGGAGAAAAAAAAAACTCATTATTAAATTAGTCATAAAATCGAATTTTAAAATCTACTTCTTTCGTTAGGTTTCTAAACTAAGGTAATTGAGTATAACTAGGGCAAGTTTTTATAAAATTTTAGAGTATGGTGACAATTTTAAACTCGAGCAACTTATTTTACGGCGAATTTTTTTTTTTTTTTTTTTGCTTTAAACTTGAAACGATCTTTAGCATCGAGTTTGAGATGGCCAAACACAACACTTCATACGTTTTATCAGGAGTACTTAGCACCATGTTTTGTTAAACATGGACCTGTCTTGAATCTTTTTAAATTGGAAATTTGCTAATATTTAGTGGTAGGAAATAATTTTAACATTCATTTATTAATGAATCTATCACAGTACCAATGAGGATATTTGCACTAATTATTTTGATTAGCTCATTTATGACCTTGGGTATATTTTTACGTTTGGGTTATTCAACACCACAAATTTAATTTTTTATTTTTTAACCCTAAAGGCACTTAAATATGAAAACTCTTTTCAATTTTTTTCACAAATCCCTTTATACAAATGTTATGCATCTCGTTGGTCCTTAACTTAGGCAGGGCCATTTACAAGAAAATGATTTATTCAAATTTTGTCTTTAAAAAAATTAGTCATAATTAATTTAGAAATTAATAACACTAAATGAGACTTCAAAATATTTGAATATGGTGTGACAAATTTTGGCTTACTTTTGAACTATCTTGATTTTTTAAAATTGGGATTCTCATTTATAATCTACTCGTAAAAATTTAATTTATCATATACCTATTAAATTGATCATAATATCAGTTAGGATATCTGTAGCAATTATGTTAGATTAGCTCATTTATAAATTTAGATATTTATTTTGATACTTACCTTATTTAACATCTTATATGTTTTTTTTTTTTTATTTGTGGCCTAAGAAATCTTATTGGAAAACACTTTCTCAGTTACTAGTCGTCGTGATCCTCCTAACAAATGTTACGCACCTGATTAGACCCAAACTTAGAAATAGTTTCTAGTATTTAATTGTAGGAAATTAATTTATCATTCACTTGCCTAATGAATTGATCCCCATAGCAATTAGGATAAATAGTTTTTAAAAGTTAATCGTAGAAAATAAATTTATCATTCACTTGCCTCTAGAATTGATCATTATAATTTATATCAGTTAGGATACTTTTGCATTAATTTTGTTTGATTAGCTCATTATAACCTTAGTTACATTTGAATCTTACCTTCTTGAACTTCTTATATCTAATTTTTTATTTTGTGGACTAATGACACCGATTAAAGAACCTTTTTTCCAATCAATAAATGTTATCCGCCTGATTAGCACATAACTTATTTTAGGGAAGAGCCATTTACATCCAAATGATCGATTCAAATTTACTCTTTATGATAATTGAAATTTAAGAAATTAATTCTTTAATTTTCAAAACATGTTTTAATCCAAACCCAAATCCCCTGTTTTATTGACTTTCTATTATAATTGCTGATTTTTTTAGACTTGGGCCAGCTGTCGCTAGTTTGAATTTCGTTCATTTCCAAAACTTAGTGTTAATTGAAATTTAGAAATTCAAAACTTAGTGTGATTGGAATTTAGAAACTAAACTCTTCAATTTTCAAAAATTTCCTATCCACCTCATATCTCGAATTTGATTGATTTTCTAATACTCTCGCTGATTTTTGGAAACTTGGGCCTGACTATCGCTAGTTTGAATTTCATTTATTTTCTTTCAAGTGCCAATTTGGGCACAACCCTCTATCTCATAAAGATAGACTTATTTCTTTTTTTCATACACATTAAGAAATTAAAGTTAATGTAGTTACAATACTTATTTTTTGTTGAAATTAAGTTAATGTAGCTGCAATAATTACTTTTTTGTTCATACTTTTCTCAAGTACTCCTTATTAATATTAGATAATTTATTCAAAATAAAAGGCATATATTACTGTATTGTTCTTGGAACTTAAAGTACTTTAGTATTTCAATGTGCATTAAATATGAATATGCTAGTGAAATAACAAACTAACTACTCTCTAAGAAGGAAAATCGATCTATAATTTAGGACATACACAAAAGAAAAATGAATCTATATTTATGAGACTAAAGGGAGTAATATAATTAAAATCTGTTTTCAAACCATAACCTTTATAAGAAAAATTTCTCCCGCAAGAGCGCCAAAAGTTTTAGTTCTAATTCACGCCACGATACCATGTTGATTCATGAAGGAAAATTTCCACACTATTTTTATTCGGTTTTATGGAATTTATTGTTTATAGAATAACTTGTTAAACGAACACGTGAAGTGTAATTTTTCTAAGAATTCTGTTAATGATTCTGTGCACGATGTTTTTAGAAACCCTTGCTGCGGTTAATATTCTGAATTCTATATGGTGTCATTTGTTGTCTGATCTAATTGTTAAGAGGACTAGTTAATATTCTGAATTTCTATTTCGTGTCCTTAAGTTTCTAGTCTAATTTTTCAAAAGGACTCCTTTTACGTAGCTGAGAGTAAAGCTTTGTATGCATGACGTTTTGTGGTGGAAGGCATCCAAAAGATATTTTATTATAAAAAATATTGAGTAAATTTTTATATGACATAAAAAGAGAATTGGAAAACATATCAAACAATGAATCATTAGACAAATGTCATCTAATTGGTTTACTTATACACGGAAAGTTCAAGTCATTGTTTTGTAAAATAAACGAGGATTAATTACCTTTTACCCCGTTGTAGTATGGCAATCGACAACATAACCAGCCATTTATTATCTTGTGCTCTCATGTAATGTGAAAAATAAATGAAAATCGCCTTCTGGTAAGGGGAACACCATAAGTCGTTTCCCCTGCCAATGTTGAGGTTCAAAATCTCAACCTTGGTAATTAGGAAAAATAGGAGTGAAAAACGAGTAAAGGGTTAGATAGGTATACTGAAGTCACACTTCAAATTATGTGTGATAAAAAGTCTGAAAATCAATAGCTCAGTACAAATTTGGGAGCATCATACAAAATATATTGTAATGAGAATTGATGATAATAAAAAAAAATCACTTTCGTGATGCCGATTGAATCAAACGCTCACGAAAAGTTAAAATATTTTCCAAATTAGGACATAAACCTCCTTGTGAGACTCAAAATTTTTTTCCAAATTACCCCTACCCTCCTCTTGCATGTATCCGCGACCCCAAATTTTTTCTCCTGCACTACCAACCCAACCAATTTTCTTCCGCTGCTCCAACATCCTTGTCATTCACTTCTCATTTTCTAACTCATCATCTCCTCCTTCTCATTTTCTTCTTATCCTGGCATCAAAACTGCCTCCATAGCTCCATTTCTCTTTGCCTAAAATCGCCACTTCATATTCTTATTCACTCTGAAACCACCATAATTGAGGCACAAAGGTATAACTTTTTCCCTTGACTGATAACCAAGAAATATTGCTAGCAAGGTCAGCCAAAGTCGACCGCTGCCATAAGTTACAAAAGTTGTTAATAGAAGAAGCGGGAAAGATGACTAGTACATAGGGTTGTCAACAAGCCAAGCAGAACGTGAGCAGCATGTATGCAGTTGATAAAAAGCTTGACTCAAGTTCAGAGTTGACCAAGTTTAAGACAAAATCAAACAGGTCGACTCGACGATAAATAGGGTTGTCAACGAACGAAGCAGCGCGTGAGTAGCTCATAAGCAGTTGGTAAAAAGGTTAACTTAGATTCAGAGTTGACCAAATATGAGTCAAACTTGAGCATGTAATTGTTCAGCTCGAAAGCATGTTGAGCTATTCGAGTATGTATTTGTATTTTTTTTTTTTTGTTGGGGGGGGGGGGGGTTGTTAATTTTTATTTATATATATATAATTACTAAAATATTTGTATTCTTTAGACAAATTATATATCTCATATTTCTTAACTTTAAAGAGTAAAGGGTAATATTCTCATTTTATTAATTTGTATTAAGAAAATCAAAAATTTGTAAATGCCTAGGTGTTCAACTCAAATTCGAGTTTGAATTTGAGTTTGAGTTCAAGCTTGGACATGACTTTAGTCGGGATCAAACTCTAAAATTGCAAGTTTGACGAGCTCACATTCTCATTTTATTAATTTGTATTAAGAAAATCAAAAATTTGTAAATGTCTAGGTGTTCAATTCAAATTCGAGTTTGAGTTTGAGTTCGAGCCTGAATATGACTTTTAGTCGAGATCAAACTCTAAAATTGCAAGTTTGACGAGCTCACAGTTGAGTTCTAGTAACTTATTTAAAATTCAATCGACCTCAAACATGCTAACATTCAACCTTGATTTGGCTCATTTACGCCCTTATTAATAAGCGAACTGGGTTTGAGAGATACCTAAAAAGTATTATACTTAGTATATTCTTGACAATTTAACTAATGTCGTTACTGGGGGGGTTTTGTGAAGTGGCTATTTTTAAACTACAAGATATTATGTCGAACTCTATACTACTGGCGGTAAAAGGTAACTCAACCAATAACCATTCATCCATTATTTTAGCTTATAATTTACTAGATGTGACTCCATGCATAACATCATCAACTTCTTTTTCTTTTTCTTTTTCTCTGTGTATCAACTTATCCACTTATCTATCTTCTTTGCCGTTCTTAGATTTCTTCTTTAGAGATTTCATTATTTATATTTCGACCCAATTGAAAGCCCATGTATAACCTCTTCTCTTATTTTCACCCATGTATAACCTCTTCTGTTAACAATATGCATACTTAAGTTGAACTGCATAAGCAAATCAAGTCTCTCCATTAGAGCCTTCACTATCTATACTTTTATCCAATATTTGAGTACCCATCAAGAACGAACAAAGAGTCTAAGTGATTAGAACTCTAATCTCCATACCAGAAGTCGGGAATTCGAATCACGCCAACACTGTATCCCTTCCCCAATATAATAGTATGGGTATAATCAAAAAACCAAAAAGTGCCCATCCATGTCACCTCTAGCCAAACAATATTCCCCTCTTACGTGTGGGTTGAAATATATCAGCAAATCAAGTCCTTAAGCTTCGGAGATCAAGTTTTCTAAACTTCAAATTCATAGATATATACAAATGATTATGTCGTTTATCTTGAAACAACAAATGTCACAAACCAAAGATGACTCTTTAATTTGAATGTAAACTTTAAAGTCCTTATCAAAATAGTTGAATTTTATTTTGGACAGACTTATTTAGATTAGGTCCACCTTGAATAGACTAAATAAGTTTTAAAAAAATAAATAAAGTACAAAGGTGACATGGCAACATATTGTAGCTCGCAGCCATTCAAGACATGGCAACATATTGTAGCTTGCAGCCATTCGATTAACGCATATAGGATAGGTATAGATTCTCTTTCTTTGGTTAAAAACCACACACAAGAAAATGCATCTCTCGTAATTTCATTTTCTTTCCTGGTTAATTCCCAAGATCAAAATGGGGCTCGAAGATTAGCTAACCATGGCTTTCAGAAAAGACAATTTGGGAATTAATTGCACAAAAGCAAAACGAAATGGGCCGTTGAACAGACAGGCAAGGAATGAAAACAAATAAGAAGATAGAGATACATATTCTGATTGTTAGTAAATTTCCTGCAAATAAGTTCATGCCTCTATCTAATTATTAATAAATTTGCACAATTCATGAAGAGATGTATTACTCTGTAAGACGTCTTTTCTGTACAAGGGAACAATTTCCTGTTCCAGGTCATCTGTGGCCATTTGCCAGTACCTCTTTCATCAAGAAGTTCCAGGCCACCAATGCTGCTCCAATTGCAGGCTCCACCTAAAAATTTAAGCAACGTTTTGAAATTACACAAGAAGTGTAAACAAAAGATCCTTTATTTCTACCTCTCGAACTGCATGATGAGAATGGCTTTCTTGAGACTATAAAAAAAAAAAAGGAAACACATGTAGAAATCAAACTAAATTAGAGTAATAGATGCCTGGTTAATAAAGAAAGTGCGAGATTCTAATGTTAATCAGTTGGATGCGTAGGTAGTCAGAGAATTCAACTTCTAGAGGACAATTATAAATTGAGTACAGATGAATAAATGCAAATCTAGCAAGGATTCCTCCTTTCATATTTGCTTAGCATACAGTAATTGATTATAGTTGTTTATGGTGTTTCTTTCATCCAGTATGATGATAAGCTTATGTAACCAAATCAATAATGATCCAGCTGTTCAATAGAAAATGGGGTTGAAAATGAGTGCGGGATGTTGTGACATAATTTGTTGGGGAATCATATAAGTCAGTGTTCACTCATAATTCAATAAAAGGTTAGTGATCACTTCAGGCCTATATGGGTCCAGGTAATGCAAGACTAAAGAACCAAAAAGCAGAGACAGAATTAGGCGCCTGTAACAACCGCACCAAACAGACTCAGTTGATTATGCTAAACCAAAGCTTCTATGAATGGCTTGCCCATAAGGGGACAAGAAAGAGTCTTATCCAACATTTGGTACGCGAGAATGAGTTGAAATGAAAAGGTCTTTCTAACTTATCTATTCAATTGTCATGTTTGGTATTTACATTTTAAGTTGGAAAACCTTTTCTCACTGAAATCTCGGCAAAGCCATTTCCAACTTCATCTTGAAAATGCCAAAATAATAAGAGTCAATTTTATATTCACGAATATTTATAACTTCATTTAATAATTGTTAATGATTTTAAATCACAATCAATTTAATATATGCTTAGAATTTTTTCTGTTAAAAAAATATTTAAGATATTATTTTTAACTCTTATGCAAATGTAGAAAAACTAAACTTCCTATAAATTAAATCTAAATAAACTGTTTAGTTTTATTATTAATTTTTTTCAATGCTGATAATTATAAAAAAATTTTGAAAATTAATTAAAGAGTATAATTAATTTAATTTTAACAAAAATATCAAGAATTTTAAAATAAAAAATGTCAAAGTTTCTAGTAGGCATAAAAATAATGCATAATACAAATAAATATAATAAAAATACGATATATTTTAGTACAAAGAATTTCGGGCAAAAAAGTCAAAATGCAGATTTTATTCCATTGTAACAGCTAAATATGATTATATCATACATTGGAAAAGAATTAGACATTTCATTCTAAATTAGGTTACTAAACATTGGACTGAAATTTTCTTTTTCAATTCATTATGAGTAGAAAGTCAATTTGGGTAAAAAAAAAATTCCATTATGCACCATTCAAGTATACCAAACGTAGGGCTAATGGAATTTCAAATTAATATATATGATACTTAATACAAAGACTTCATCAAAAACTTTTATCCTTCACCATTAGATATAGTTATGCATGCATCTTGACTCTTTTTTGAGTTAGAACGGAAAAATTATTTAAAGTTCTTTTTTTTTTCCCTATTTTTTGTTTATTGGGGTCCCATCAAAAATTAATGACTATGCTTAATTGATTAAAACTAAACAAGTGCTTGAGCAAGGAATCAATTACTCCAATAAAGTGAGACGTTAACTTCCATGCTTTCAATCTCTTCGTTACTTTTCTGATTGAACATAAAAGTAACAATGCAACACTGGCACGGGGGTAAAACAAAAATTCATGGATGAAATGGGGTCCATTTGGTTTATGAATGGGACAAGATGGGATGACTCATTCTCGAATTAGTAGATCTAGTTATCTAGTATTTGGTTAATACTGATTTTGATAGAATATCTAAAGAAATAATGTCCTCGTACATTTAGTTGGGGATTGAATTTCGGTTTTATTGATTAAAATCCCCCGAATTTACAAAATTATTTTATTTGGTAATAGTGGTGGTACAAAGTGATAGATAGTAATGGTGGTGGTACACAGTGATAGATAGTGATAATACTGTTGTGTGGCAATGGTAGTGGTAATGCTCAATGGTGATGATGTACAGTGGTAGATGGTGTTATATGATGATGGTGGTGGTATTATACGGTAGTGGCAATAGTAGTGCTCGGTGGTGGTGGTGGTAGTGGTACAAGGTAATAGACAGTGGCATTGCACTATAGTCGTGATGGTGGTAGTCGACTTGCATGGCATTGAAAGTGATAAAACTCAGTGATGGTAGTGATGCATGGTCGTTGTGGAGGATGGTGGTAGTAATGGTGATGGTAGTACAATTTAATAATGGTGGTGGTGCCCGATTGTAATGGTGGTGACAGTGGTGGGATTATTTTATCCACATATAAGGGGTTAATTCAGCTAAATTGGATACTCATGGTTAAAATGCAACCAAATATTGGATGAGATATGATTAATAATCTAATCCCGCATCATCCCATGAACCAACCACACCCTAAAAAGTGATATTAACTAACCTTTGGTCTAATAGGACAGGCCCCGACATAGGTCTTCAAAACAGAGTTAATGACTTCTTCCCCAATATCCCAATTTCTGTTAGCTTCAAGGACACCACCAACCATTACAACAGGAAAAGAACCCTTCCCGTCTGCAATTGAAACCACGTGTTTGATAAGTTTTTCCAGTTCAAACAAAACCAATCCACTAGAAATTCATTTTTTTCTTCCTCATCCAGCCATGGTGTTTTATGGCTGAGTAAAAGCAGGTAATGTTGTAAACTGAAAGCTATTCTCTACCAGAAAGTTTCAAGATCTGTAGTTTCCTTTGCTTAAAGTCTATTAGTCAAGCCTTTAAGAAAGCAA
Organism: Mitragyna speciosa; assembly: GCA_024721245.1. Taxonomy (NCBI): domain Eukaryota; kingdom Viridiplantae; phylum Streptophyta; class Magnoliopsida; order Gentianales; family Rubiaceae; genus Mitragyna; species Mitragyna speciosa. The sequence continues at coordinate 12,682,691 of CM045552.1, read as the reverse complement.
GAGCATTTCCATTATATCATTGGAAAATTTCGTGTGAGCGTGTGTGTGTGAGAGAGAGAGAGAGACAGTAGTATGAACAAAGCTCAAGCCTTGCATACCTTCCCCAGCTAAGGATAACCTCTGAACAACAGCTTTTACGCTTGAAGCCAACTCTTGCACTGCATTATTTAGTATTTCGTTTGCAACTGTATCACCAGCTTCTGCACAGGACACTACAACTGGAACAAGAGCTGCAATACGGGCCCAAGATGGATCTGCATAGGTCCACCTAGATTCCAATGACAAAGGAAATGCAATTGAGGGTGGAACTAAGTAATCATAAATCAGAATAGTTTTCTATACTTCATTGGGAAAATTGGAGTTTTGGTCCCTTTTGTTTGGGATGATGTCCCAATTTTGTTGGCTCAAATTTGTGTAGCCTCGTACATCTCAAAAGCTTACTGATTTGATAAAACTAATACGATTATTATTGATTTTGACTGATTGCTGCACTTTGAGACTCACTTGGACGTGAACAACGGCTTTCTGGCAAGATAAAAACATCTCTTGCATGGCAATTTAGGCCGAGACCCTATTCCACTTTTCACTTTTGACCTGTGACTATTTGACAGCATTATTAAGCCACTATCAAGAGAGAAAAAGGGTGAAAAACAGAATGATTGCCCCAGATAGAAGTGACAGTAGGATTGCGACCTGGTATGATGTAATTGCTGCATACTAAGAGCTTTTCTTTCCTCCAAAAGGGCGTTATTAATGTTTAATTGAGTTTCAAGAGTGTCATAAGTTATAGTTGATAGTCATTTTGTCAATTTTCCTCAATTTGCAAACTATAGAAAGTAAACGAATAAATATGCCAAATCAGAACTCAGAGGATTAAATTGGGATGCCTTCCAAATGTAAAAGCCGATTACAATCTGCTTTATTTTGTTGATTCCTAGGCCCGCAAATTAGTTGTTCGATTCCTAGCATGCTTTGTTATGACACCAGTTTTAAAGCAGTGACACGCTCTGCTATCTCAAAATCCTAGACAAGTTTGACTAAAGCCTGGAGTAATTCTAGTCCAGCATTTATTTCATTAACATCTCAGTAATCTACCTCTCTGTTTTCACTTTGATTGAATACCTGATATACAAGTCAAATATTGAACTGATACAGACATTGACAGGTATAATAAATAATAAATAATAAAACTAAAAATAATAATAATAATAATAATAATAATTTTAGACTACAAAATTATAGAGCTCTGAATCAGCAGAATTCCAACTTACATGACAGCATGAAATCGAATTAATAAATAATGCGCATTCAGACCCTAATCTACATTTTATGTGACTGCCTAAGCAATTCTGCTAGTGTGGTGTGAATATCTTGTCTTTCCGTTCATAATCTACAAAACCAAATTCAAATAACTTTTAGGAACACGCTTAGCCAACTCTGATCATGGAGATTTACAGATTTAAAAGGATCAAATGCAGGAGAAAGCTCTAATATAACCAAATCCCTGAAATATTATCACGTTTATTCTTTGTTTAAATTCTCTAGAGGTGTGTTCACCCTGTTCGAGACTATTACATATCGAGAGCCATTCTATCCAATTTATCCCTGAGAAAATCTTAACAGATGGTCTGTACATTTTGACATCTACTAACCACCAGGGCACACTCAGACTTACAATGATTTGCTGTGCATTATAAGCATTTGATCAAAAAGAATCTGACCAAATCTAGAAAAAGTTTCATGAGTGCAAAGAAGAGATACCCTATGAGTTCATCTGGTGAAGAAAGACCAAGAGAATGCAGAATGTGACTTGTCAGCATTGTCTGTGGACCACGACCATCATGAGCCCTTACTACAGCAGTCAATCCCAGAGCAGCAATTCCATAGCCACTGCAAGGGATCAGATATCTTCTTACATATAAAATAAACTAACCAAATAGGTCATCAGACCAAATAGTTTAGAAACAGCATTTACATTGGCAATCATCTCACTAACATGCTATAAAGAATTCAGAAAACTGATAATAACTAAAGCTAGCACATTCATTTTCAGAAATATCTGCAATCATGTTTTGTATGAGCAAGACAAAGAAATTCAAAAACAAAAGCGGGATGGAGAAAAAATACAGAAATCAACTTCCAAATACAATGCAACCATAAGAATTCTCGGATAGAAATGTTTCAGATCATCCCATTGGCAGAAACGGAAACCTGTGATGATCTGAAAGCACACAAGTCCAACATGAATATGATATTGACAAAGCACTCTGTGATGTAAGACAACAAATCTGGCATGAAAATAATTGAAGAAAAATCAGCATAAGCTCTCTATGAGTTCTTTGTAATTTAATAAAATTATTTGAAGTGACATATATCATCATTAGTTGAATTGGAAGAAACTTTAGTTTTGTCCCAAAAATTTGTGCACCATCTCCTGTGTTTCCAGTCGTTTTGTATTGAATAAAACCCACATCTAATGTACCTTGTCATCATTCCAAATTAGTTTAATAACAGACAGCCACAGCATCCTTCCATGGCAATTATGTAATAGCAATATGATGCCAATATTTCTCCTATCTAACAAGCCAACGGTGAGAGTACAGGACCTTTTGGTTGAGATTCCAATAATCTCTTAGAAATTGGTGGTATTTTGCAAATTTTTAACAAGAAAGAGAATTTAGTTGAAATTCATCTTTTGGAGTAATATTCTGTGATTTCGATAGAGCATCCTAGTTGGAATAAAATGTAAACAAGGAAGGCTGAATTAAATCAGAAAAAAGAAGCAATTTATAAACTTCAAGGGCAAAGTGATGATTTCCTGTGCCACAGCTAAGAATTTAAAATTCCACGTCCACCATCATATGCTACTGCCACAGTGCTTGCAAACACATTGCAGTGCTAGTCCCTCTCCTCCATGATACTGTTTCTAATTGCCAGATCTTGCTTCCATCATGGTTGTCAAATCAAGATTCCTTGTTAAAATTCATTTCCAAATATCTTAATCAAGGTCGAATGAGATCATGGAAATTGTTAATCACTACATACATTTTTCTTATCTTAGGATCATTTACTAGTATTGATTGATTTTCATACGTAAATAAATAAAGATAAAGTATTCCAAAAATATAACTTTTCTCTGTGATACAATACATCCCTTAGTCTTACCTTCCCCAGTCGCCCAAAACGGGCCCAGCACCAGCTGCACGAGCTTCTCTTCCATCTTCAGTAACTCCAAAGGATATGCTCCCTGTACCTGCAATCAGCACACAGCCATGAAGTTTGCCCATAGTGCCACTCGCAAGAGCTGCAACAGCATCATTCCGAACATATATCTTCACATGAGCAGGAAAAATATCCCTGTGAAATTTAATATAATAGTTTAGAACATAAGATTTTTGGTTCAACCATATGTCTCGGTGGAGTATGCTTACCCTGATTTTCTAAGACCTTGTTACTTTTGTGTCATCATTAAATATTAACTCAAAAAGAAACATGGACAAAGCAGCCAAAAAAGGTAAAGCTACTAGTAGATACTTCTTGCTTCACAAAGTTCATGGAAACCATTCCATAGAATCGCTATTTCATGAAGAAGGTCCATAAAGCAATAATTCTACAATACAGACTTCACTCTTCTAATCATTTTGACTACCTTAAGGTCTCACAGTTATCTTTGGGCCCACAATAGCGTCGGATGAATAATATGTATTTTCGTTTATCAATTAAGGTGCCCAAAATTTCCTAATACAATTATTAAAAGAAAAAAGCTCTTAAATTTTGATTGTTTACTTTGCATTCAGAAGCTGAACTGCTTATTACTACAGTTTGGAGAACTTGATGAGCTTTTCTTTTTGAAAATTTGAAATAACCTCAACAGTTCAACCATGACCATCTAGCTGCATTTGGTTTATTGCGGCTTCTACTATCCGCTAAGTTTCCTATTTCATTAATCACATGGTCAACCATCAACTCAATAGAAAAGACACAGGTCACCTGTGTGCTAAAATTGGTGTCCTAGTTTCAGGCCAAACAGCACACTGTCCCATAGTTTCCAAATGCCACAAGCTAAATTTACATTAATGGGCCTGAAGTATACGGAAATTAACAAAATTTTCTGTGATCTTTCAATCAAAATGTCCCTAGTAAACATCCCCACCAAAAAAGAAAAGAAGGTGGAAACAACAGGAAACCAAAAAATTATATAGAAAACAAATCTTAGAGAATTAGAGAAGAGTTTAAAATAAGTTGATAACTTTCTTTCCATGCATATGAGAAAGACATGTCAGTAAAAAATCTCTTAAAATTCCTCCCCTTTTTAGGCTTTTTTTAATGGACTCACCAAGAAGACACGTTTCACTTCCTCTGATATTACCGAGAGATTTCCAAGGAAAAAAGAATCAAGCAAGACAAAGGACCACATTGCAGTTGCGCCTTTAAAATGAAGAAGCAGGTGCTTTGTGTTTGTCCCTTATTATCTTAGCAAGTAGAATACACCGGTACACATTCGTTACCTTTAATAATAACATAAATGCTACAAGTTGCTTCCCAAGTAAAAGTAGAAACTTGCTACGATTTTAATTCTCCCATTACTCCATCAAAAACAGAAAAAAGCATAATACATAGGCATAATGTTATATCCTAACAAGCTGCCTCAAGATTGTACTAGTCACCCATTGCACGAATTTTATACGAAATGCTACTATCCTCAGATCTGTGAATTGGTAAAGATCATATGAAAAAATGTGCCTAGGCATCAACAAAATTCAAAAACCACAAATTGTTCTTTTGTAATGATCTTATATGATATATAACTTCCAAAATAAGTTCCAAAAAAAGTTGCTATAAATCCAGACAGGAAAAGATCTGCCATTACTTGAAGAAACCCAATGCTAGGCATATTTTATCCAACCAGAAACTTGTTAAGCCCATCATTAGCACATCAAATTTTACAGATACTAACTTTCTAACTTCCCTTCTCAGTTCTATGTCATGCAATAATTTGCTTTCAACGTAACACTGAGAATTTAAAGTTCTTGGCAGGCAAGTTAATCAATCAACCCATACCGTCATGTTCAATCCATAATCCAAAAAAAGACCTTAATGATGCCATGGTTTAGTTGTTAGCTGTTACTGCATCTGTGCCATTGAGATAGCTCACTCATATTGTAATTTGAATGCTGAAGCTAATAACAGTAGCCGAGCTGGTATGATCCATTCTAAATTAACAATGCATATTACATAATTTGGTGGAGACAGTAACTCGTGATCCTACAAGCAGTGATTTAGCAAATAACCTTTCTCAATATATCTGTACATTATAGAGAAATACTTCATGCTTTTGAAACCACCACATTTGATTTAACTACCATAAATAAGTCCCATTCCCAACTACACTACATTATGATTTAGCATCTATCCAGACAGAAGATAGAGAGTAGGGCTAAAAGATGTGATCCATAGACAAAATGTGTTAGGTTATCCCAGATAAAAGTATTTCTTCAGTAGGTCACAATGATGAAAAAGCACATGCTGTAAAGATGAGGTTGATAACCGATATTTTAAAGCTTGTCTTCTTTTCTATCTGTTATAAACCATAGTTTTCCAAGGTGCAGAAATGTAGTCAAAGATGATAAAATAGATTTCAAACCACAATGGATGACGAATCCTTTTCTGTTGGGAAATGTAATTCCATTGGTATTTATTTCCTTAAAATAAAAAAAGGAGAGAATAATTAAACGAAATCAAAAGAGAGCATACAGAAAGATACAATACCTTATCCAATTTAATACTCTTTCTTCGTCCTTTGGATGGTTAACTCCGGACACACTTAAACAAACAGCCCTAACAGCTGATTTTTTTACACCTGAATTTCTAATGGCTTCTTCCATAACTTTTTCCAGTGTATCTCTGGCAGCATCTTCTGCAAACATAACCCCAAAATTTCAAAAGGGAAACTGACATTTATGCCTAACAAGAAACTCTCACGTTTCTCCCTTTCAGGACCAGAAAATTATTCACCTACTACCTACGCAAACATTCCTAGAACGAAAAACATAAACCAATCAAACAAGCTTTAGAAAGGAATACACCCCAGAAAGAAAACTTCTTATGTCGACCCGGTCTAACAGCTGTACCTTCAACGCTCATCAAGATCAAGAAATCTTGAAATCTTTACTACTAAACTTGCACATAAAAGATTGGCAACCCCAATGCAGTCCCAAACAAAGAATAATATTAGGCTAGTTATTTTCTGGTAGAACGGGTCAACCTAATTATTCTCCCAATGAAGGCCATAAGAATTCTTGAGACATAATAGTACTCAAAACTTCAACATACCATTAACCCTTCACTATTCATGACGATAAAGAAATCTTGGAGTCTTTACTACCGAATTAAATTTTGGTACTTAGAATAAAATGATAGGACAACAATTGTATACCTCCAACACTGTTGTAATTAGAGCAACCCGAGACTGCCCGGCCGAGAACAGGAAGAGGGTCCGGCAGGTGATCGGAGAAAGGGAGAAGGGGAATACAAACGCAGACTGTGGAGGTGGCGCCGCCATCTACACCCAAGATCACCTCATTGCTCTTTAAATCAGATCCCATCAATGGAAAATCAACAAGAAATTCTCTTTTTTCTTTTTTCTTTTTTTTAATATCTGTTGTTGTGTACTGCTGTACTGTTAAATAGGGATTTTTTTTTTTTATGCGGAAACAACAGAGGATCAAAAAATAGGTATTTATGGCGTGGGAGAAACCGGAAAGCTTTTTGTTTTGTTGGGAATGGGAAACTGAGAACCGGTTGTTGGATGAACTTGGGAGTGGAAAAGTTGATGGTTGGATAGTTTTTGATCTTTGGACTTTTCTCTAGGTCTTTATTATTATTATTTTTTTTCCTTTCAATTTTCAAAGATAGAAGCAGTAGATTAGATTAGATTTCCAAAGTTAATTGGCTTGTCCTTCGCTCCTTCAAAAAAAAAAAAAAATAAGTAAAAAAAAAACAATTAGCTACTTCCTTTAAATGTTTTTAGAAGCACTGTAGATGCGAATTTTAATAGAGGCTTGTTGCTTTGTTTTATATTATTTTATTATTTTACATTTTATATATTTTGTTTATCTAATTCTAGGAGTGGAGTGGAGACTAAGGCATAGTAGGCGCGAGAATGGACATGGAGGAGAGTCTATCACGTTGAAAATCCTTACCATCTAAGGAAAATCTAATCTAGAAACATATCTTGGGTGAAAGAAGAAAATTGAAATGATATTTGACTGTCAATTTTACTCTGAGGAGCAAAAGATAAAGTTAAAAATATTGAGTTTAATAACTATGCCATTGTTTGGTGGTACCAAATAAGCAAGAATAGAAGGAGGAATAGGGTGCCAGCTATTTGTACTTGGGATGAGTTGGGGGCTACTATGAGGAGACGCTTCATTCATAATGACTAGTACAAGAAGTTGTAGACCTTAACGCAAGAAAATTGTAGTGCAGAGAACTAATACAAAAACATAACATGCTGATGTAGAGAGGGACTGTTAGGCTATCATGGCTCGTTTGTTAAGTGGTTTGAACTTGAGACAACTAAGTTATGGGCTACAACACTATGTAGAGATTGATTACATGGTGAACGACACTGTAAAGATTGAGAGGAGGCTCAAAAGGAGAGGTGAACTATGTCGTGATTCTATATTGCAGCATCTTACATGTAGCCTTCCTAACCAAGAAGGGAAGATAGGGTTTCAACCCCTACAACAACCCCTAGATTGAAAGCTAATCAATCGAAATAAGAGGTTAGGGTCAACATGCCTACCAATTGACCAGTTATAGGCTATAATTGTGATACTAGTTGTTTCAAGCTTTAAGGGAAAAGTCACATTACTAGTCAATGCCTTGATCAACAGACCATGATGATATTGTCAAGTGAAGAAATTGTAACTAATGATGAGAAAGAATATGAAGGGATGCCACCTCTGACAAGGGATGATGATCTTGAAGAAGAAGTTCCTACTAATGAAGCAGTGGAATTGGTGGCGAGGAAAGCTTTAACTGCACAAGTTAAAGAGGACAAAGCTCAATGTGAAAACATCTTTAATATACGATGTCATATTAAGGACAAAGTGTGTAGTTTGATCATTGATGCCGATAGTTGTGCTATGTGGTAGTACAATGATGGTGGAGAAGTTAGCACTACCAACCACTAACCATCCTAGACCTTACAAACTACAATGGCTCAATAACAATAAAGAAGAACGGGTTGAGAAGCACGTTCTTGTTCAATTTCGAATTGAGATATACGAAAATGAAGTGCTTTGTGTTGTGTGCCCATGCAAGCTAGTCATGTTTTGCTTGGACAACCATAGCAATTTGACATGTGTCTTAGTTATGAGGGATGCACTAATAAGTATTCTTTTGTTCATAAAGCTAGGAAAATCACTCTTGTATCTCTTACTCCTAAGTAAGCATATGAAAATCAAGTAAGGCTACAAAAAGAGAGCGAGTTAGAAAGTGAAAAGAAGAGGAAAGAGCAAGTTGAGAGAAATCAAAAGGTCGAGAACAATGAGAAGAAAAAAGACAAAAAATAATTCGCCGTAAAGGTAAAAAAAAGGAGAAAACAAAATTTGTTTGCAAAGTCAAAATTTTGAGAAGAGCTTTTTGCACTAGCAAGCCTTTGTTAGTACCTTTGTGCCCAGATATTTTGTGTTCTACCTCTTTTAATTTTTGTTTGTCTAGTATGGTAATTTGTTTCGTGTTGGGATTTGATATTTTGATCTACAAAGGATTGCCACATGAACTGCTTCCACAAAAGGGTAAGAAGTATCAAGTGGATTTTGCTTATCGAGCTAAACCTAAAGAGCCTAAGAATTGTCAAAGGCATGAGCTGGTGGAAAAGGGGAATACCAAGGAAAGTATCTGGCCAAGTTCCCTATGTGCAAGTTGGCTATTAAGACATAAGATTGATCATTATCAAGTTATTCACAAATTTATTGTAATATATGCTTATTTAAATCTTAGGTTAGAAATACATTCGATATGATGCATTGTCTGGGTTTAAGTTTAAAAGTTGATATCTTGTGTGTAGGAGTGATAATCGGGTCGGATTTCGGGTTGACAAGTAGGGTTGAGATCCAAGTATAACAGCTAACCCCTCAACCCGAACCCAACCCGTCAACCCGAAAATAGCCAACTCGAATACAACCCACCACGGGTCAACAGGTTGGCCAGTCGTAGGGCTATCAACGATCCGGGTCTAGACCCGGACCCGACCCGGACCCGTTGATTTTTTCCGGGTCCGGGTAGGAATAAAATTCCGTTTACCCGGACCCGGACCCGGACCCGTTTTTTCTTAATAAAAAACGGGTCGAATCCGGAATGTCATGTTCCGACCCGGACCCGACCCGAACCCGTATATATATATAATAATTATAAATTATATATACGTATTTTAAATTTTTAATACATAATATTCAATAAATAATAATTATAATATACATACATACGTATTTTACAATTCTAATACTCAATACTTAATAAATAATAATTATAAAATATATAAAAATATTTTATATTTTCAAAACCCGGACCCGGACCCGAATGGACCCGGACCCGAACGAACCGGATCCGGGAAACCAAATGCAAGACCCGTCGGGTCCCGGGTCCGGGTCCGGAACCTCAACACAAAAACGGGTCCGGGTCCGGAACATTCAATTCCGGCCCGGACCCGGCCCGTTGACACCCCTAGCCGGTCGACCCGTGAACTCAAAATAAAAAAAAATTCACATGCCATTATTAAGGATAGGTTAAATAGGTCGACCCACCAACCTGTTTGACTCGAAAAACTTTCTTAATGTGAAGTTTGTTTAGGGTTAAAAGGGCAACCTAAACCCAAACTCGACCTACTTTTTTAATTTTTTTGAGTCAGATGAGTCACCTCGATTCCAACCCAAACCCAACCTATTTGTTTGGTAGGTCAGTTGCGTCCGACCTGATTTTGACCCGAACCCGCCAAGCATTGACCAAACCCATTATTTCGTGTTAAGTTTATGTCGTGTTTTTTGTCGTATCAAAAATTACCACCCCTACTTGTTTACTTTAATTGAGTCATTGCATTTTATTTTCAGTATTTTAAGTTTAGTTTACAATTTGGATTTTGTTATTAGTGAGCCTAAGTTTGTAAGTTGCCTAGAATTCTGTGTTTCTGAATGTTGATATGACTTCCAAAATATCTAGTGTTTAAGATGTGTGTCGTGTGATGGTTTACATACAATATGTATAATTACTTTATCATTTATATCCTGGAATTGTGTTTGCTTCTAATTCTTTAAGTTCCCAAGCGTCTATTATGGATTCACATTATGCATGTCATATTAATTGGATAAGTAGCTTTTGTGTTATGATAAGCTTATGTGAGCGTCACTATCAAAATCATCTTATTAAGGATATTTTGATTAGTTGTCACTTAGGCATAGTTAAAGTTTTTAGAGATCGTGTGTATGAAGGAGTTTTCAATGCTTTAAAGAATAAATTGATTAATGCATTTTTGTGGTATGTATCTTACTATAATAAAACTATCTTTGCGTATTGTGATGCACTCGGACTTAGTATAGTAGATGATAAATTGTATGATTCCATATTTATGAACAGATGAATTTATGTGCGCAAGATGAAAAAATTCTTTCAAGGAAAATTTGAGTGGCTTGGGAAGCACAATGTTAATGCCTACAAATTAAGATTGTTAAGTAAGTATGGTCACATGGAGTTTGCTTTTGTTATTACTCCTATTTTGGAGTTTCTTAGAGTGATGTTCGAGACTGCCTCTGTGTAGTTCACCATAAGTAGCTAACGGAATCGAAACTGATTGAAAGGACTGCAAAGAGGATCTATTTGCTCTTTTATGATGTAGGAAACTTGAGAATAAATCCTTCTCAAGAGGAGAGGAATGATACGATTCGGGTGCCATCAACGTAACACAAGCTTGTTGACAATGGGACTTATGAATAATTCAAGCACACACCACTATCCAGTCTTTAAGCAAAGGTTTGAAGGTTTAATAGTTCCAATGCAACTCAAGCATCCAATACAAATGCATCAAGAGTTTATCAATAAGATACAATTCAAGGGAGCTATCCATGAAAATTTTGAAGCTTCATCAAAGCTGTTTACATGCTTAGATATAATAAAGGATTAGATTTGATATTGACCATCAACATAAGTGTGGCTCAAGTATTTCAAGGTTAACTCATGAATCGCCTCTCAAAATGAAAAGCCAAATAGAGACTAGCCGAGGCATGCATAAGAAGAAGCCATCCCAACTGTTAAGACTGTTTCCCACGGCTATAGTTCTAGAGAACAACTGCACTTGAACCATCTCTGGCTAATAGTGTTGTTGTGTTTAGCTTCCAGAAAGTAGCCATGGCTTGAAATTGAGGAGGAGCCCACAACTTATCTACAAGTAGGTTCGCAGCTTCTTTTTCAAAACTTTATGGCTACATTTTATTGTAAGGTACTAAGGGGAGTAACGCAGCGGAAAATTTAAAAATTTATTACCTTAGCCATGGATCTCTTTGATGTAATCTATACGATTAAAGGGTGTTTAGCACAAATACCTCAAGCATAGAAGGTTTCTATGCTTCAAAGGGCAAGATCCTATTTGATGAAGGTGTTGATCTATCATGAAAAGCCCTCCAAGTGTCGAGCCTCCAACGGTATCCACACGAACATGATCTTTAGGAACCTTTGGGCTTGCTTGCCTTATCTTTTGAGTGCTAGCTCCCTTGAATATCATGAAGAACACAAGAACAAGAAGATGAGAAAGACAAAACCCTAACCCTTAGGGAGAAGAGGGTGTGGCGTTTTTCTTGGGAGAAAACACGCCTCTCTCTCAATTTTTCTCTCTCTAAATTTTATCTTGTGTTTCATCAATCAATCAAGAGTCAAGGCATGGACTTATTTATAGATGTAGTATCCTAGTCTTTAAAGAAACAAGAGCAATTGGAAACCAAGAAGGTTTAGGAAGCTTACCTTAAGTTAATCCTATTCCTTTAGGAAACCTATTCCAAAAGGAAACCAAATAGTTTCTTAATTCCTTTTAGGAAACTAATTTCCATCAAGACTTAGAATATTTATAATTAAGTCCTTTAAGTTAATTTATCACATAAATTAACCCCATAAGTATCATATACTTATCTTAATAACAATTTATCCCAAAGACCATGTTCTTATTGTGTGTGACCCATTAGGTTCCATTCACGTTGGCAATAAGTACAAATTATAACTCATTAATTAATTAATTAAGAACCAGATAAATTAACACTTTAATTTATCATTAATTCACTAATTAATTAATTTGCACTTATAGATCATGAGTGGCGTCTAGCAATGCATCATGACCACCCAAGTGAATAGGAAAGTCATGGTAGACTACACCTATCAATGACAATGTTACCGTGTAATTAATATCCTTTCACCACACTATATCCCAATTAGTCTAAGAGTGTAGTGCGCACTCTTTAAATGACTAATTAATGATTTCTTGTTCCCGAAATATAACTTTCCATAAAAGTATAACCTTGAAACTCTTTCAAGTCATACTTTCACTTTTGCGCAAAAGATTCTTTAAGTCATATTTCAACAAATGGCCAATCCGGGATATACTCTCCTATAATAAGGAGTGGTGAATTCTATATCGATTATTCACTATCCTTCCATGCTTCATACTATACCCAATCTCTACTGTATGGGCTACTCTTTTACGAGCACCGACCAATAGAGTCAAAGCATAACAATCCACACTCAGGATGCCATGGTAATCTCAAGTCTAAGGATCACTTACACCATTGCCATTAAGAGTATAATTCATTAGCACTATGAATAGTTACTCTTGGCGGATCAATCCAATGAACTTGTTCTCTAACAAGCATCCACATACCAGCTTAGGTGTCACACGCCATAGTTGACGAGATCAACTACTACTTACCATAAGTAGAAGCAAAGTATGTGTTAGTCTTCCCATATTAATGATGTCCAATCTCATTAATACTACGACTAGGGATATTTAAGAATATAACTTAATGTGTAATAAGAGTCTCATCATTGTAACTCTTACAATCTCTTATACACAGTTAATATTTTATGGACTTTATCAAATAAACAAGTAATATTGATAACAAGTATTAAATGACAAAGAAAATGCCACATATATAAGTATAACACGAAATAAGCGTAATAAAAATCTCAAAAACTAATTTAGTTTTAGGGCATACACTAACATTTATGACTTTACTTTTTTTTTAAGTTGCAATAAGATGGGCCTTTAATATCGATTTCTAAATAACTTTCAGCCCATGTTTTGGATGTAAATATGCCATTATTTTCATTGTAAGACATCATTCATTCATCAAGAAAGATTTTGAGAGTTAATTTTCTTTGACTTTTCGTGAGTTTTTTTTGGATACTTTAAAGTTAGTCTTTAGTGTTTAACTTGCCTTATCAATCAAGAATTACACTTGATTGTGGTGCCTTCCTACCTTAAAATATGGTTCGTTAATTCATTTAATTGTGAGTTGAGATAATATCAAGAGGGTCACAACTACAAGGTTAGAGGGATCATGGTTATTCTACAAACCCAAAACGTTAATACAATAGTCTAGATTCAAACATAGACCATACCGGTCTAATCATCTGATGAGGTCTTATCACCTAACATATTTTTCATTATTTTTGTCGATCCAAATATGTTAATTGTTTACATGACTTACTTGTTTAAAATAAAAGTTTTCTAAGAATTTTTTCAAATTCAGTTTTGAAATGAATCTCTATGGACGTAAAACTTGTCCCTGGTATCATTTGTTTTTCCTTGTAGATATCTAAGTCAAGGAACGTCTGGAGAAAGGAATTTTTTGGATTCTTGTAATAGTGTAAGCTATTAAGTAGTTTTCACATTTTGTATATACTTTTGGTTAATATATATACAATTTAAGTTTTACTATTATTGTTGTTTCTTAAGTGAGACTTGGCGAGAGTCAGACAGGCGCCCCCATCATAGGTTCGAGAGTGGGCTTCAGTGGGAGTGTCACAGAAAAACCAATTCAAGTTGAATTTTTGGCTCAACAAGTGGGTACCCAATCTATGAACATCCCTAATTTAGACCCTTAGGCTTTTCAATATTTGTATTTTGACCCATGTTCCTTGCAATTAAAAAAGACAACAAGATAATAATTTGTAAATGTAAGGGGCTACTTTTGCAATTTTTTGAAATAATAAAACTTCTTAGACAAATTAACTACTTGACTCTTGAGAAGATAATGAATATAAAATTATATAAATACATGCCAGATAATCTTTAAATTGATTACTTGTTATTCTTAAAATTAAATTTGCATACAGATAGTTATCCTTTAGTTTTTATCTTTTGGACATTTTTCTCTTAAATCACTTCCTTGATATATACTTGTTGTACATCACCATATCTACCTATATAGTAAAAGAACATGAAGTTTACTGTATCTACCTATCTTCTTGACATGTGGTGCACTCATTGAAAGGCTTTTGCCTTGCCTTTCTTCTGCATTTGTTTTCCACTTGCCTCCGCCTGTTCCTCTTGGGCCACCTAAATTGTTGGGCTGCCTTCATGTATCATTATTTTCTTTTTAAATCTTTGCCTTAGCTAACCTCTTCTGCTTGGGCCTTGTTAATCTGTTATCTTGATCCCCTTTATTGCCAATTATCCTCCGTCCATTCTTATATATTCATGAGCCCTGTTTAACATTTATCAAACTCCGTTTAACATTTAATAATAAATTTTTAACAAATTTTATATTCTTTTCCGTAAGTGATTGATGGGAGTCCGCCGCTTGCCAATAGGCTTTTTCAATCTTCTTTCTTACAAAAAAATACGCTTGTCAGACTTTTGATTGCCCTTCTGCTTTTTTTTGCCTTAGATCTAAAATTTTTTTCTTGAGATTAAGAATGGATTTGATAGATGCCTTTTTCCTTCTTTTCCAAACATATTTTCCATATCCTAAATCCTATTTCCTGTTTCTCCTTCCTCTACCTTCCCTGCAAACCAGTCCCTCTAGTATGTTTCCTATGAAATTTTATTTTTTTTAAACTTAATTTTCTTCCTTTTTTTGAGGGAATTAAATAGCCCTAATTGTTTATGCTTTCATGTTTTTAATTTGTGTTGATGATCTTGTTATGCTTTTTCGGGAAAGGGGTAGTCAGTTTAGCCCATTATTTGTTAATTGTTTGTTGAAACCTTTTGATTTTGTATTTAATGTTTGTTATTCACGTATAGTAATATGTATTTTTTTTTGTCCCTTAAATTTTTAATTTTCATATTTTTTAACCAGTGGCTTGAATGGTTTTACCCCTAAATCCCAATTCACAACATAATCTCTTAAAATTTCTTGACATCTATGCAACAGTCAAATTTTATTGAGAATAACCAACTTCATCATTGTTTGAGGCTCTATTCTTTGCAATTTATCGAGATTTTTGAACTTTGAGCGATGTTAGATTACTATTTCTTCTTTATATTATTTGGCTGTGCACTCAGTTTCGGTGATATGTTATTCTTTTAAGATAGTTTTGATCATACATTGCTCCTTGTAGATAAGATGAAAAATAAATTTTCATTGTGTGATGAAACCAAAGGGAAGCAACGGCCTTTTTAACTTAAGTAGGTTCTATTTTTTTTTATTGTTTTTTGGTCTTCCAATTTCTTTATATGAATGTGTACCCTACTTTGTGTCGTTGACTTTGATTTAAAAAAGTAAAAAAGAAAGTCCTTTACCTCATTTTACTTACAGTTCTTTGTATACTAAAGAAGGAACCGGTTGTGATCATTATAGATCCTCACTTATACTATGGACTGATGCTTGACAATGTTCTCAGAGTGTTCACTAGACAAATATTCACAACATAATCGAGTATAAAAATTGGTTAATTTTATGCATACTTGTAAACACTAAATTTTGACACATAAGTTATTTTTCCAACATTGAGGATATTTCTTTCTGCTTTTGAGGCCAAATTCTAATTTTTCAGTAAAAGAGGGCAAATCAACAATTTCAGGTGTAAAACAGTAATTTTCAACTATAAATATTTTTCATTAGTTTTGGAGTTTCAAATTCATATTTTTGTACTTTCATACACTTTCTAAATTTTTATAATTTTTTCAGGATTAACTCATATTTTTTTATATTTTGCCAGTATAGGGACAAAATGGTTATTTTACCTCGTGAACACCAGTTTCACCCATTTTGAGTCCCAAATTTGTTTTTAAAATTTTTAAACATGTTTCTAGATTTTTTTAATTTTTTTTCAGGGTCAATTACTATTCTTCGAAAAATAGTACATTCAGGAGCAAAATAGTCATTTCACCTCTCGAATGTCTTTTTGTCAAATTTGGGGTTTCTAAATTCATTTGTTAGGTTTTTAAACTTATTTAATTTTTGGTATTTTTTGGATCCATTGCTATTTTTTCAGTAAATACTGCTTTTACTGGCAAAACGGATGCAAATGTATCTTTCGCCCGAGTTTTTATTAATAAAATTTGTTATTTGTATTTTTCTTATTTTTTTATTTTTGTGAATTTTTTAGAAAAATCATAACACTTTTTCTAATTTTTGTTATTAGAGGCATTTCAGTCTTTTCTCCATTTCTTAGAGAATAAGACTCCCTTGCCTTATAAATCCTATTTGGGATTAAATAAAAGGAGAAGGGAAAAAAAGAAAAAGCCTAGAGAGATTTTAGTTTTAGTTTTTCTATTACGCCAAGAACACCATAAAATAAACACTTATTTTCTACACTCATTTTCAAGTTTTCACTAAGAACACCTACTAAGTTTTAATTCATTTTTATACCCCTACACACACTACCCTAAAAACAACAATTACATTTTAGTACACTAAATCCTAGTACATATTCATACACTATATACACTCCTCCAAAAACACACACTTAACACACACAACACCAAGAATACAGACTACTCCAATTTCATACACTACTTCGTACACCATTCACACACAACACTCACACACAACATTCCTACACAGCCACACACAACACACAGAGTCACACCATTTCACACACGGTCAATAAAAACACACACATAGTCACACTACTTTTACACACAGTCAGTAAGAACACACACACAGAGTCACACCACTTTCACACACACACAATCACACCATTTTCACATGCACAGTTAGAAACATACACAGGCAATCACATTCATCTTCATCTCTTCCAACCACTCAAAATTTTTAGCAATTTATCACCAATTACCATAAAAAACACCACCTATCTACCACTTTCAACCTATTTCACGACCACAACCGGTTAAAGCCAAGTAAAGTCCACCATGACCAACCTCCAAAATGCCAACAGACCATCCAAATTTATCACTAATAATTCATCTCCATCAATTCACCAACATCCACAGTCCTCAATCACAATCCAAGCCAATCCACAATCAAAGCCACCAACAACACCAGAATCACTCTACAAAATCTCCCTCAATTGACCTCATCGCTTTAAAAATCACCATCTCAATTACACGGGCACACACGCAATCAGAAATCAATTCACCCCAAACCAAAACACCCAAAAGTAGTGATCCCTTTTCACCATCTCCACTTGCCAAAACTCCAAAACCACCTCAAATCCCCTCCTAAATCAGCCCTCCATAACCTGCATCAATACCAGCAAGACCTCCTCCACCTGTAAACATTCAGCAAACCACCATAAATCATAACCTAACTTCACTGTCGCCCTACTCCATCAGTCCCAAAACAACAAAAATCTCCAAACTTCCCCTGTGCAAATGTACCTAAATTCACCATCCACCATCAAAGCTACTTCCAGCCACTCAAAACCTTCATAACCATTCGGTACCACCTAAAAGCCTCTACCCAATTCAAACCAAATAAACAACCAACAACCACCATTCAAGACCATCAATCAAACGACCCTAACCCAAAACCATTGTGCCAGTTTGCTATCAAAGCAATTCATTCACCAACCAAATACCCTTAAAAAAGGGCCTCAAAACCACTGCAATTAGCCTATAATTGCCATCCAAAAGCCCTTAAAGATGAGCTTGAGACCTCCAATCAATCCCACAGCAATGTCAATCGAACCACCAGTGAGCTCATATTAAGCTACCCGAAACTATCTTATATTGTCTTTGTTACCTTAAACCACCACCACTCAACCACCATTGAACCACCAGCGTCATGACCAAAATCTACCCTTCCGGTCATCATTCACAATCCATCCAGTCTTCAATCACTCCCAGACCCTGCATCACCTACCTCCACTGAAACTCCTCCGCCAACAAGACCCAAACACCACCACTACCTCATCACATCAATGCCCACCAAACAGCCAGCGCCGCTATCAGTTTCGCATTGAACCGGAGGCCACGGTGATTACCAGTAGCCTCGCACCATCACCACCACCACCACCTCAACATCGCTAGAAATCATGTCCTCCATGTAATGTTCTTGATTCCCCTTTTCTATTATCATATACGATAGGTTAAATTTGAGGCTATCTTGTGTATTTTGTATTGGATAAGATAGAAATTTTAGATTTCATTTAGAGGAATTTGGAACTTTTGCTTAAGTAATAAAAAACGATGAGGAAGGGGTTGGGGAAACCAAAAGAAATATGAGATATGTTAGGAGAATTTCAATTTTCAATTTGAGAAAAGAGCATAGAGAGAATGGAGAGCGGAAGAGAAAGAAAAGGAGAAAGAGAGACGGAAAAGAGAGAGAACAAATGAGATAAAAAGAGAAAGCAGAAGGAAGAAGAAGAAAAAGAGAAAAAAGAGAAGACCAGGAAGAGAGAGAGAAAGAGATGGAGAAAACGGAGAGGAAAACGAGCAGACAAAAAAAAGGAGAAAAAAAAGAGAGAAGAATTGAGAAAGAAGGAGAAGAAAAAGAAAAAAGAATTGAGAGCAGAGATTGCATTCGGGGGAATTAATTTTGGAGTGCTTGAATTTTAATGGAAATTTGAGTTTTCCTTAGAAAATTTGCATAGTAATTAGAAGTGAGTCTGGCATATTATTTTTGCAATTGTTAGTCTAGTTAATTAGTGAAACAAAGTTTGAGCACTTGTTTAAAATTTTTGAAGTTTGAAGTCTGATTTTGGGGATGAAGAACCGGTGGTAATTGGAGGAAGATTTATGAATTTTTGTTTTAGATTTTATTGGATTGATTTTAACATAAAATGTGTGTGATTATATTTTAATCCCTTGGGACTTGTCTATTTGTTACCATACCCTAGGAATTTTATGTTTTGGCATCTTAATTCTCAATAATTATAGATTAATCCCTTTAGGTTTTAGTTTCTTTCAATTAGATTGCCATAATTAACAATTGTGTCCTTCAATCATGTTGCAATTATATTATGTTTCCCAACCTTGTTGTAATTTACATTCTTACCCTATATTACTTGCTGGAATTTATTGTTTTGTCTTCTCCCAATTTGCTTTAATTATTAGTTTTATCCTTCAGACTTGTTTGATTTTTCAATTTTATCCCCAATTTATAGTATTTTGTATTTTATGCTTTATTACTTTAAATAGTGGTACTTTGATTTGTTTGTTCATTTTGATTAGCATTTGTATCGAGTTTTCCACGAAAGGTACCCCTATTTCTCGTTAATGTCTTTTTATGTGTTCCAATGTGCTATTTTGTGATTTTTATGCATTTGCTTTGTGTGTTTCTTAATTTTACATAATTTTTGCATATTTTTTTACTTTATGCCATTTAGTTTCAAATTTTATTATTTACAAAGGCAATAGATATGTTAATTTTGCCTGTTTTTGGAGAATTTGTACTTAGATAGGTAATGTAATAGGTAGTTGATATTATTTTTACAAATGTTTGTTTATTAAGATAACAAGTGCAATAGATAGATCATTTTTAATTTTTTTTCCCTTTCCAATTGTCAGTTAAATCCCCCACGGTGTAATAATTAGGGCTTATGTGCTTGTTACATGCTTGCGTTCTTATTTGCTTTACCGCATTCCTTAGGAATTTGCATTACCGCTTTCCTTAGGAATTTGCATCTCGATATCTTGTCTATGTGTTACATGCTCTTACATGCTCTTATATATCTTTATTTGCTTTTGATTCATGCTTTATTATTTGATTCATGTTTTATTAGTTTTTCATTATTCCATCACCACACTAGTCTAACGCTAGCTGTAATTTTATCGCTTCCCCGCTAGTGTTGGACTAGCGGGGAATTTTTTAGAAAATGAGTTAATTCAACGCTCTTAGGCCATTTAGTACTAGTTTCACTACTCGTATGCATTTTATCGCATTTCACATACTATTTCTCTATTTTTAAGAATTTTCATTTTGGCATGATTTTTTGTATATATTTTATCATTATTATCTATTTTAAATACATGTTCGATGCGTGGCATATAGGCTGCATTTCACCTAGAGTTTTAGATCAATTGTATGATCTAATTAGAAATAATTGTCTACTTACGTGAGAAATGGTGGCTTAACATGCTGTTCTCCTCTCCAAGAGTAGGAACAGTCAGTCATGAGCTATTAACTCCCCGTACCCATTATGCTGTATCCCTACTTTCTTTGATCACTTACTGTTTATACTACTATTTTCCTTTTCTTTTGCATTCCATTTTGCATCCACATTTGTGACTTCTTCGAGACCTAATTTTTTGCTTTCGCAATTAATGTTACAATCCTGATCAAGCCTTGACGAGACATTTTGACCTTCTCGATACCACATTAACCTTACGATTTGCATTCATTTAGACAAATCCAAATACGATATAATTTAGGATTAATTTAAAAATTTTTGATTAAACCTCACAAGTAATCTCGGCTAGGGAGAAAGGGTACCTTAAGCACAAGCCTTTGCCTTTCCTTACTTCAAATGTGACTCCCAAACATTTTTCTCTTGTTTTCATAGACCAAAGTCAAAAAAGAGTTTTCAAACATTTTCTAAAAATTTTTATTTTGTTTTTTTAAATGATTTTTTGGATGACTTGGTACACCTTAACTCAATACCAAGTGGCGACTCCATTTTTATCAAAATCCTTTTTCAAATTATTTGGCCAAAATTGTGGCATTTTTAGTCATAACCTTATTTTATTTTTCAAAAATATACTTTTTTTTTACCAAAAACCCGATTTTCTCACACGCATACGGTGTTTTCAAAACCTAAAACCTTCTTTTCGAAAAGGGTCACCCGTACCACGCATGTCATTTCAGGGCACAACAATGCTAAAGTATTTTATATTGGATAGCCCTTCAGTCTTTCTATTGTGAAGTCACTACACCAATATTGCTTCAAGCAATGCATGTTCCTTCAATTGAAATTTCCAAACTTCTTTTTCTATTTTTTCCTTCTTTTTATATTTTAACCTACTGTATTACACTTACCAAATCTTAAAGAGTTTGAAGAGAACCATGCAAGATATGTTTAAACTCTTAGATTTTGGAAATGGATAACTTTTTTAATATTTGGATTTAAAACTGGCAATATTAGAATTGGCTTGTGACCTTTATCGGTTTCGTAAAAGGAAGATTTAAAGTTTCTGCAGCAAATTTGTACTTGTCATGGGCTTATTTGCATAAATTTTTCATGTTTGCTTTTAAATGTCTTTATTTTCTCAAATATGATTAAAAAACTATCCAGATTAAAATCTAATCCAGATAATCAAGTATTACATATTAAATTTCACAAATAAAAATAGGATGTTCCTCTCTCTGCTGACTTGGCAGATTCTATTCAGAAGCACACAATTGTTTACTTTGTGCGCTACTATGATCTAGATAACCAAGAACAAAAGGATGCGAGATACAGTATAGTCAAAGCATACAGAATTGAATAAGTTACTCATCTTGCATTGATAACCACACATCAAGGCTCTCCAAAAACTCTTCCATAGCTTCTAGCTTCCAGTAGTAATAAAGACTTCTTCAATCCAACAACTAAGAAGGTGCTAGAGTCTATTGTCGAGAGTTCAGCCAATGCACAAAAACTGTCACCTTTAGCAAGCATGGTGAAAAGGAACCTACATTTCGATGACTCCCCTAGAGAAGATCAACCAACGATTGCTGAAAATGTTGATAAAAAACACACTGCAAAGTGCCTCTGAAAAGATCAACCAAGTCCATCTAAGAAACATTGGGATGATGTAATCTAAATGTAATTCCTTAGTGTGAAGAATCTTTTTTGTTCAATTGAGCTACTGTTGAATTGCTAAAACTGTCTTTTGAAGGCAAGTTGTGATCCATTATGTTTACATGCTTCATGAGAAACTTAATAGATCATAATATATAATTTGATGAAATATAAGCTGCTTTTGAAATCTTAGCTATCAATCAACAGGTTTTGTGTGTGTTTAAATATCACGAACTAGTATTGGTAGACCTTTGCAAGACTACTTGCCTTTTTGTAATAAACAACTATTTCATTATTTTGCAAAGGCATGAAATTCACTTTGTGTTCTTCCATTTTGGATTTTAACCTTATTTGTTGGATTGTTTGTTGCCAATTAGCAGGTTGTAATTTACAAGTCATTTGTTGAAATGTGTTATTAATAGCTTGTTATTTGTAGCCAATTAACAGGTTGTTATTAACAGTAACATTTTGTTATTAGCAGTTTACAAGCTAAGATATTGTTTGTTGGAATTGTTTAGGGATAATTATGTAAACTTTCCCTAAAGTTTATGACAATTGCAGGCAGCTTCCTCTAGGTTTAGAAAATTACACTTGCCCCCTATTTTAATATGTTTAGTAACAAAAAGACTCAATTTGATGACATCAACTAAAAAAAATAAATGAATATCCCACAATTCCCTATTGAGTATTTTTCTCAAAATAAACTAATAAGATTTCAAACATAAAATAAAAAACATTTAATTTTCATTGCTCCACTGTTAACCTAATTTTTAGTCTTGAATCCCAGTTTACCACTTTAAGTCATTCTCAACAATATCTCAAACTTAATTGTTTTTTATAACATATAAATCTCTAAACTCTGACAATCTCTTTTTCTTAAAAAAATTCGAGGGCCATCGCCATTTGTACTACTGAAGCCTCAATCTCTCTCCCACAATACTCTAAAAATAAATACTTAATCTAGCATCCACTCCGTTTCAATACCAGAAAAAAGAAAAACTAAATCTAGCATCGATTCTATTTCAAAAGCAATGGGATCGTTGACCACCAATATATATATATATATATATATCCAAAACATCAACCATATTTGCAGTCAAAGAACAACCAGGAACAATGAATTAGTTACATATTCATTGATTGTTTTATCACTTACTAAATCAGCCTTAACAATCATCCCTCACAATTATCTTTTTCTTTTTCTTTTGACTTATTACAATTGTTTTTGAATCTCCACAATAACAATAACAATAATAAGAATAAGTAGACCTAATATTTGGAATTGATAATAAAGAAAAAAATTTTAAAAAAATCCAAGCAACAAATTTGTAGCACGTAGTCACATACACAAATAAATTTTAAGCTATTGATTTAAGTGTTTTGCTAGGAGCACAATAGTCCTTTTGATGACCAAGTGAACTATGTGTAATTTTACAAATCTTGGGGGAACCACCTTCAATTGTCATAAACCTCAAGGGAGGTTTGTGTAATTATCCCAATTGTTTATTGAACAACTTTGGAATTGTTTGTTAGCATGTATATTTCCATTTAGCCTTTTCATTTAGTGATAATTTCAAAAACCTCCCTGAGGTTTCTGACACTTGCAAGGGCCTCTCTTGAGGTTTAAAAAATTGCACTTACCTCCGTTCATGAAGCAAAGTTACTCTACTACCCTTTAGCATTATACTTAAACCCAGATTTTCTTAAAAAAATAAAACTAAATAAAATATTTAATAGAAACCTCTCCCTTTATGCGTTTCCCTATCCTCTTCCATCTCACAGCTTCATTGCTTTCTCTGTCTCTTCTTTTTCTCTTCACTTCTTTGCTCAGATCAACTCTTTTCACCCTACTAAGATCAACTCTTTGGGTGTTGCTTGTTTTTGTCGATGTTGCTTGGAAGGGGTAATTATGGTTTTAGATTGAGGGACTATAACAAGGGAAGTGTCTACAGCATAGGAAAAAGGGTCATCTACCATGTCTACATGGTGAAATAGATAACGGGGTGCCACGAGTTGTAGCAGTACAAGTTGTACCACTAGCATTAATATTAGTACACTTCTAAGGCTATTGTACCACTAGCATTAATATTAGTACACTTCTAAGGCTAACTACTGGTTGAATAGATGTGTCGTAATAAATAGAACTGATTGGCTATATTGTTATTGGCAGTGATGGAGAAAGGATGAGGGATGATAAGGTTGTGAAGCGGAGGAGGAATAATAAGTTTTGGTGCTAGAATTATTGTCAATTTGTTTATTGGTTTAGTATTGTGAATAAGTGGGTTTTATTTTTTGTTTGGTTTTGCAGAGGCCAATGCTTGGTAATAAATAAGGAAAAAAAGTTGAATCATTGGATGTGTCTTTATTGTTGGTGTTTTCATTATTACATGAATGATATAACTATAGTTTGGAATTTGGTGCTGTTGGAATGGCTTGTAGTTGGGGATTTTGGGATGCCATCAATGTTAAAATTTTATGAAATTCAGGATTGGAGTGTTTGTTCTTGGTAGTTAGCAATGTTTATGGGTGGAGGTAGGATTGTGGATAGAGCTAGGAGGGGGTTCAACAATTGTCCAACCAAAAAGATAATAAAGAATCAAAATTTTTTTTTTTTGTGTTTTACATAAGGGCATTTTGGGATATTTGAAAGAAAAAATAGCTTATTAGGTCTACTTTGTAGCCTAAATGATAAATAAGGGAGATATTCGTAATTTTTGAAACTTGAGGGGAGCTCTCTGCAATTGTTAGAAACCTCAAGAAAGGAGTATGAAAATTTTCCTTTCATTTATTATAATTTTTGAGTAGGTCAAGATTGTGCCTTGCAGAACCTGACGCCCCTAGTACTATATATAAAGTTGGAGACAATCTTTTAGTCCTTACAACCAAGAACAAAATAGTACAAGTCTCTAATATAAATATCACTACCAGTGCAATAATCTCATAACTCATAGTTTTAAGATAGTTTTATAACTATCTGTCACTTCTTTTTATCCCTTTTTCTACAAAACACAAGTAAAAATATGTCAAAACTATTAGCTTTACATAGATGCACTATTTGACATTACAATACGGTATGTGGGCATTTGATTACGGTAAACCTCTGAATGCGTCACTCTTGCAAGTCAAGAATTGTTCGTTTAAGTGAAAAATTATAGTTGGCAGAGAAAGGTCTAGTTTAGTTAATATATGAAGTGGGTTTTGAGACACTTTATATATGCTTTTAGGAGCTATTTGGTTCAAATTTTTTAATCACTATCACTATGAATATTATTAATCCTGTTATAAGTATGTGTTTTGATGATTTCTCCCAACATGTTTGGTTTAGTAATAGAATGTGTATCATTTTCTCCAAAAAGATTAATCAGTATGATAGAATAATATTTTGAGAGTAACTATAGAGAACCTAATTAATCGCTTTCTTTCATATTAAAGGATAGTGATAGTTGTTTTTCAAATATCAATAATAGTTGTCATTTCCTTTTAGTTTCTCTAAACCAAACACCCAATTAGTAAAATATCGGATGCATGTGAAGTTTGTGATGTGGCTTTTTAAATTTTGTTAAGTGCCCCATAATAACGCCGTTGAGCGGATTGTAATAAAATAATATTTTGAGAGTAATTATAAAGAACTCAATCAATCACTTTCTTTCATATCACAGAATAGTAATAATTATTTTTCAACTACCAACAATAGATGCCAATCCTTTTAATTTCTCTAAACCAAACACCCATATAGTGAAATATCTTATGCGTGTAAAGTTTATGATGTGGTTTTTTAAAATTTGTCAAGTGCCCCATGATAATGCCGTCAAGTGGGACCTCTTATATGATTGGAGAACAGATCAAAAGTTGAAAGCCGATAATTGTTTGTGTATTTCCAGTCAATGTAATGATGGCCGAGATTACATACTCCTAGACATGAAACAGGGTTGTTATTGCAAAAAAAAAAAAAAAAACTAAATGAGTATGATAAAGACAGATTTACACAAATTTGAAATTAAATAAATGAGTAAATAGTCAAATTATGATTTTGAAAGGGAATTGGCCTTTTTGAATCTTATGTAGCTAAGGCATATGGAAAAGTATACAATACATCACGTGCATTGTCATGTGGTATACTAGAACCAATAATTTATCGCCACGTGATAATTGTGGGTCATACTTTGTATTATTTGGCGATGTGTGATTGGTTATAGTGTACCACGTGACACGCCACGTGACACGTGTGGCGCACGCAATACTCACTCAAGGCATATAAACCAGAAAATGTTATGCATTAAAATTTTAATAGTTAGAATAAATTTATGCACTCCATAATGGGACTATTTATTTTCATCTTATAGAATGAGAAATATTATATGTTACTCTACGAAAAATTTTTAATGCAGTATTTCCTTCACTCCAGTTGATCATGTGAAAACTATTGTGACTCAAAATAAAATCATTTATATTTCCTCCCTGGATATTCTTAGTTTCACAATTACAAGAAACACATATTGTTTATTGAGAGATAATATTAAAGTTTTCACCAAAAGTTATGATGTGGAAATTCCTTTTTCGTTTTTTGAAAAAGTAAAAGGAACTAAGGACACAATCCAACAATACAATAATTTGCCCAATAATCAACTTTGACAAATATTTTTTTGGAATGAAAAATATATTAGGAAAAATAACGAATTAATGAAAATTTATCCAAATAATTGACACTCTTAGGTCTCAAATTTGTTTCCTTTTTGCCCCCCCAAAAACAAAAAATTTTTCATGGATATATGCCGAAACCAGATCCTCGAAAAAAAAGTAGTAATAATATTAATGCTAGAGTTGATGAAGTAAAACTAGTGTTGCTTCGAAACAACCACAATCCAACATAAAAATTTCTCTATAAAAATGAAAAAAAAAAAAACATAAGTAGGTAAGGAAATATTAGTCCTCCTTAGTAATTGAGAATTTGAGTTTTATTAGCATACTGGTGTTCTCACAATTAAAATCATATTTACTCCTATAGGGATCTGATTCTATGGAATGTTCAGAATTATAAATTGGTATTTTGTATAATTTGAGTACAATATTATTCCTTTGGAGGGGGTTGAGTTTAGGCCACTTAACTTCCAATTTTATAACAAAAATAAAAGAAAGGAATCAGATCCCATGGATTATTCAGAATTATAAATTGGTATTTTGTATAGTTTGAGTACAATATTATTCCTTTGGAGGGTTGGGTTTAGGCCACTTAACTTCCAATTTTATAACAAAAATAAAAGAAAAGAATCAACGTACAAATGGAAAAGAAATAGAAAGCCAGAATTTGAATGTATACTTTTGAGCCAGACTGCCAAAACATTAGAGAAAAATACATAAGACGGCAGGTAATTGAAACCACAAAAGAAAGCCGATATTGACATTTTCATGTTTGTTAATAATGTTGTTCTCGACATTTCTTATTATTGTGGAAAGACCTCCTACCTTTATTTAATTACAACTGAAGAGCTATGTTAGGCTTGTACTTGCAATCAAAGATATAAGCACTTTTGTCTTTTCACAAAATTATAGAACTTGAAGAAGAATGTCATTAACCATTATGGGATAAAATTGCAGTTTTGGTCCTAAATATTTGAGATATCGATGGTTTTAATCTATAAAGTTTGGATAAAAACAAATCTAATACCAAATGTTTCAATTTTTTAGCATATTTAGTCTTATTAAGACAGTTTTAGTCTCTAAAATTTGAACAAAAGAAATTTAATATCAACTTTTTCAGCACATTTAATCTCATTGACCGGTTTTGACAAAATCTTACTGAAATTTGGTCACATTATATTCACGTGCTAATAATCAAATTTAAAAAATAGAAAAAAGAATGAAATTTTAATTACCATAAATTATAATTAAAGGCACTAATATTAAGTAATTAGTTTTTGCTCAAAAAAAAAGAAAAAAGCTAATAAAACTTGAAAAAAGCTCAAATCTTCAAAGAGGCAATCATTTATTTTCCCCTTTCACCCTCTTCACTCCCACCCTCTCTCTCTTTACTATTAAAAAAAAAAACTAAAACTGTACTTTGAAGAGAAAATTTTGCTCTTTAACGTCTCTGAAAAATTCATTTAAAAACTGTTTGACTATTTGGAATTGTTATTCGAGACAAACAAAATGAAATAGGTAGTAGATCGAAGAATTTTTTTTTTTTTTTTTGTAAAATTTGGTTATCGGCACATAAGTATCACATAATTAGATTTCAATAAGATTTTGACAAAATAGGTCAATAGGACTAAACATGCTAAAAAATTTATAACATTTGATACTAGATTTAGGTGTCGTTTGATAAAACTGAAATCTGAATTCTGAAGTCTGAAATCTGAAATTTAAGTGCTGAAAGTATTAAGTTGCTGAATTGATAAAGTTTAACCTATTTGATAATTAACTGAATATATGCACTGAATTTAAATATCTTCCCTCATAAATATAATTATTTTATCTTAAAAATTTAAAATAATTTATTAATAATGTATATCAGAAGGAAAGATATTGTTTGTTTGTGAGAAATAGAGGATAAATGTATTTATGTTTGTGAGAGAAAGTATGTATATATATTTTAAAATGTATGTAAGTAGGTGAGAGGAAAAAATTAAAATATGTACATGTGTATATGAGATATAGAAAGTGTATATGTGAAAGTATGCCTGTGTATATGTGTGTGTAAAAATGTATGTGCAAGAAAGTATGTACATGTGTGCAATAGAAAATGTGTGAGGAGAGAGAGAGTGTGTGTGTGGGTGTGGGTGTGTGTGTGTGAGGGAGGGAGGGAGGGAGGGAGAGAGCGAGAAAGAGAGAATATGTGTATTAGTGTGAGATTGTATGTGTGTGCGCATTTGTGTATGTGTGAGTGTGTGTGTGTGTGTGTGTGAGAGAGAGAGAGAGAGAGAGAGAGAGAGATTGCGCATGTTATAAAGAGTACGTATATGTGTGTGCTTGGGTTAGTGTGTGAGAATGAGTGTGTGCATGTGTGTGTAATAGAGGAAAGAGAAGAATATCAAAATTCAGCAAATTAAGTGAAAATTTTCACTTGAAATTTTGTATACAAATTAAATAAGTGCTTAGTGTATTAATTGATAAAGAAATTATCAAACGCCACTGAATTCAAAAATTCTTAATACATTAATTTTCAACATTAAGTTGTGTTATCAAACATTATTTTCATCCAAACTTTAAGAATTAAAATTACCTCAATGGGACTAAAAATATTAAAAATTTGAAACATTCGATATTTCAACCAAACTTTAAAAACTAAAATTAATAATTTTTTAATTTTGAGTACCAAAACTATAATTTTCTTTGGTCACAGGAGTGACAATATCAATTGTGACGTACAATTACATAATTTTCATAAAATTAATTCAACTTTGACAAACCGTGGAGCGGGGTACTCTTGTACGGATGGTAGAAGACAAAATTTTACCTTTTTTAATACCAAAACATCAGCAAGAAAGGCCACAGGGTACATATGAAATTGTGAAATTGCATCAAAATAATTTTCTGTTGATTATCTGCCGGACACATCCATGTGATCGCCTCCTACAATAATAGAGGTCCATCATCCTTGGTAACACCTGTCACCTTCAGGCCCATCACATAAAAATAAAGAAAAGAAAAAAAAAAGTAAAACTTGTGTAAGTTATAATACAAAAATGATAAACAATCGGGAATTTTGGGTGGGTTTTTGGTCAAGGCAAATAGCTATTACAGCAGTTACAAGAAATATTTGTGAAATGTGAAAGTAACTGATGCTTGTGTAAGATTCTTGACCTTTTTTCTCAAAAAACAGAACTTTGCAATCGGACATGAATGTTTCCAGTCTGTTACACATAACTCCAGCCAATCCACGTTCTCTTTTTTCTTGGAAGCTTTAACAAAAGGGAAAAAGAGGAGCAATAATTTCCAAAACCACTATCTTTAGCTAATCCTTTCTGCAGTTGCAGCCTCATTGTTCAGGAAAAATTGTACCTTTCTGTTTTCAGAACTTTGTTTCCATTGCCATTTCTGCACCTATTTTTTGTTATTAGCCTTCATTGCTTCAGATCCGTGTGCTGATAGGATTTTTCAGTTCAAGTCACAATCTTTTGAAGAAATCTTGCTTGTGGGGTTCTGGCTTTGCATCCCATTTCCAAGCTCTTGAGGTGCCATTCAAGATTTGGCAAATCCCCGTATGAATTTAGTGAAGGTAACTTAGATGTTTTTGTTTCAGTTTTTGTTTGTGTTTTGAAGTTGTTGAAAGAGATTGAAGCTTTACTGTCTAGATTTGTGTTGATCAGTGTTTAGATGTGTAGTCATAACTGTGATTCAAGATTTGGATTCATTATCTTTTGTTATTGCAATTATTTCAGCAGATGTGTTATAGTTGAAGCAGAAATCTTCATCCAGATTAAGGTGGGGATATTAGGGGTAAGAAGAAACCAACGTTTTTGAAGCATTGTTGAAGTATGAGGGTCCAAGGCATGGGAGTCTTGGGCATATTTGTTTTGATGATGATATTAGTGTTTGTTAGAAAAGGGGATGCTCAGATGAATACTTTTCTTGTGGATTGTGGATCAAATTCCAGTGTCAAGGTGAATGGTAGGAATTGGATTGGCGACTCATCTCCAGGGAACAACATCACATTGAGTTCACCTGGCATTGGAGCCTCCACTGCCATGTTCAATGGAGATCCAGTTTACGCACCGCTGTATAAAACTGCTAGGATTTTTACTGAAAGATCGAATTACACATTTCAAGTAGCACCAGGAAATTATTTTCTTCGGCTTCATTTCTATCCATTTGCATTTGACAATTACAATGCAAATCAATCATACTTTTCTGTTGCAGTAAATGATTTGAAATTGGTTTCCGGATTTAACGTTCCGGGTGAAATTACACAACAGAGAAATGTTATGCAAGGTTCTGCGGGCAATTCTAGCATCTCTTCCTTGGTGAAGGAGTTTATCTTTCCTGTGGAAGATAATAGTATCGTGATTGACTTTGTTCCAAGCAAAAATTCTTTCGGTTTTGTGAATGCAATTGAAATTATCCCAGTTGCGGATAAGCTCTTTGTTGACTCTGTAAAGAACGTGGGTGGAAATGGTGCAAACACTCCTCTTAATGTAAGCAAAAGGGGGATTGAAACTGTGTATAGGTTGAATGTAGGGGGATCAACAATCAATCCTGATCAGGATTCTGAGGTCTGGAGATTATGGGAACTGGATGCAGGCTACATGATCAATCCAGATGCAGGGTCAGAAATCAGTAACAAATCCAAAATAATCTATGCTTCACCTAATGACACCTCTGTTGCTCCTCTTCTCGTGTATGAAACTGCAAGAACCATGTCCAATACTGACGTCATGGAGAAGAGGTTCAACATGTCATGGAAATTGGAAGTGGATCCTGACTTTGATTATCTTATCCGGTTACATTTCTGTGAGCTAATATATAATATATCAGGCCAAAGGAATTTCAGAATCTACATAAACAATAAAACCGCAGCTGACAATTTTGACATCTTCACTCGAGCGGGAGGAATGAATAGGGCATATCATGAGGATTACTTCGACGTGATTTCCCCCCAAACCAGTACCCTGTGGATACAACTAGGTCCTGAAACAAGTGCTAGTGCTGCAGGAACTGATGCTCTCTTGAGTGGGTTGGAAGTTTTCAAGTTGAGTCGAGATGGCAATCTAGCTTTTGTACAGAGATATGGGAACTCGGAAGAGAAAAAGACTTCCAGAACTTTGATACTTTGGGCGGCAATTGGTGCTGGCATTGCTTCGATTGCCATTCTTGTGGCTGTCATAGCCCTTATTTTCTGGTTATGCAGAAAGCCAAGTACTGAACAGACTGATAAGAAAAAGACCTCTCCTGGATGGCGGCCTTTATTCCTTCTCGACAGCACTGCTAATGTCAAGGGATCTCCACGATATCAAAATTCCAGTGTTACAGCCAGTAGATCTGGAAGACGTTTCACCCTTGCAGAGATTAGAGCAGCGACAAAAAATTTTGATGAAAGTTTAGTGATTGGTGTTGGAGGATTTGGTAAGGTATACAAAGGAGAGCTTGAAGATTGCACACTTGCAGCAATCAAGCGAGCCAATCCACAATCTCAACAAGGCCTGACAGAATTTGAAACAGAGATTGAGATGCTATCAAAACTAAGGCATAGACATCTGGTCGCCATGATTGGATTCTGTGATGAACAAAATGAAATGATCTTGGTATATGAGTTCATGGCTAATGGTACCCTTCGGAGTCATCTCTTTGGAAGTGATCTTCCACCATTGTCTTGGAAGCAAAGACTCGAAGTTTGCATTGGTGCAGCCCGTGGATTGCATTACCTTCATACAGGATCAGAACGGGGAATTATCCATAGGGATGTTAAGACAACAAACATATTGTTGGATGAGAATTTTGTAGCAAAAATGGCTGATTTTGGGCTGTCCAAAACTGGTCCATCATTGGAGCACACTCATGTGAGTACTGCAGTGAAAGGGAGCTTTGGATATCTAGATCCTGAGTATTTCAGAAGGCAGCAGTTGACTGAGAAATCTGATGTCTATTCATTTGGGGTAGTGTTGTTTGAAGTTGTTTGTTCAAGAGCTGTTATAAACCCTACCTTGCCAAAAGATCAGATCAATCTTGCAGAATGGGCAATGAAGTGGCAACGCCAGAAATCA
This sequence comes from Mitragyna speciosa, assembly GCA_024721245.1. Classification (NCBI taxonomy): domain Eukaryota; kingdom Viridiplantae; phylum Streptophyta; class Magnoliopsida; order Gentianales; family Rubiaceae; genus Mitragyna; species Mitragyna speciosa. The sequence goes on along the minus strand of CM045552.1, from coordinate 12,649,821 downwards.
CTAGAAACCATCATTGACCCCCGACTCAGAGGCAAATATTCTCCAGAATCATTGAATAGATATGGAGAGATTGCCGAGAAATGTCTTGCAGATGAAGGAAAAAGCAGGCCAACAATGGGGGAGATTTTATGGCACTTGGAGTATGTCTTACAGATTCAGGAAGCTTGGCTGCGAACAAATGCGGAAGAAATCTCCATCACGGCTGATCATCCTCATGTGCCTCCTGAGGATGATGAATCTCAGGGTCAAGATACTATAAACTTGGGCAAGGAATTGGATACAAAAAGTAAAGAGAGTGAATCTGCACCCAGGCCCAGTTATGAACCTGGTCATATAGCTAGTGGAGCTGTATAATTTTTGCAGATGGTGAGTCTACAAAGAAGGGGATGGTATAAAAATGGAGACTGTCTTTTAGTACTTTGCGCTTTTATAGGCCTTAATTCTTTTATGTCCTTCAATGATCATCCTGGATCTGTATTTTCAAAAAGAGCTTAAAATAGAGTGGAAAGTTTAAGTTTTTAATTAATTCTGGTGAAATTATCTGAGTCTTTGAGGTTCTTTCATTCTTTAATTCTTATGTGTGATTTATGGGGAGTGAAGTACTTAAAATAATAAACTGCATTTGGATATTAGGATCAATTTTTGCAGTTAGTTTCTTCTGTTGCTGGAGACCCCTGGATGTGTTCGTTCTAGTTGAAAGATGTATGGAGTGTCTGAATTTCTGAAGGTCCATCTTGCACTTTTTCTATATGTATTTGTTTCGGTTAAATCAACTGTATTTTGCTGCAACCTTCTAATTTTGTATCTTTGATTTCCAAGATGACAGCATTATGGTGAGCCAAACACTTTGGAAAAAAGGAAGAAAACTCCATGGCAGAAAAGCATATTTACGAATTTTCAAAATATTTAATTCAAAGTTAAGCATCTAATATAAACAATATTGTGGAGGAAGTTCTATTCTTGGACTCTCCCTCCCATTGATTCATGGTAGTGTCCTGTAGTAGGCATATATCAGTCAGACAGTCCTCATACTCAGTCCTCCATGTGGACAATTGAATCCCAACCCCATATCTAAAAGCCAGAAAAACACTTGGATAATGGGAGCCCAATTTTACTCCTGTATTAACCGAATGGAAAAAGAATTAAGGGCTGGTCGACTTAATTTATTTAGTGACAATTACTTTATCGGATCAAATTACATGATTTCATTGGCTGCTTCTTGAGAATTTTATTCCCTAAATGACATAAATATCTTTTATTTCTTGCTATGCAACATAAATATCCGATTTACTAAGCAGAACAACTTTGAACTTGAATTCACTTTGTTTGTTTGTTTGTTTGGTTGTATATTTTTGAAACATGTTTTTTAAAAACTTCAAACCCGTTTTCGAATTAACCTTTTATCTTACAAACATATTTATCGAAAAGAATCTTTATAAGTACTATATTAATATTTTTTTAAAAACACTTAAAAAAATAACTATCTAAACGGAGTCCGTATAATTAAATTGAAGCATAAGACAAATTGCCAAAAAACGAAAAATGATATAGAAGATAATAACAAAATGTGAAACTAATTAGCAATTGTTCTTATGTAAAGAATACAGCAACAATGCAAACAATGCACAATTTTCAGCCTTCCAGAAAAAAAAAGGCCAAATATTTCTAAGGTACTTCGCAAATCTTGCCTTTAACTTGTAGCTTTTAGAGTACAATGGCAAATTTGTAGTAAATTCAAGAATACACTATATGTATGGAAAACTTTGCCTACCAAAACGTCGAACTCAAGTTCTAAATTTGACATTAGAGAAAGTTTGCTTTGCTCGTTAACTGCTCTAGAACGCATTATAGAGTAAATAAATCTGATTTGAGTGTGGGTTAAAATTGTCATAAAAAAAAAAAGTCAGAAGAAATTTCGTATTTCAAAAACTCTACGATTTTATTCGCAATTTCTTCATTGGATTAAAGCACCAGTATCCAGAACCTCTAAAATGAAAAGAAAACAAAAACCCTGCTGCTATGGATTGCTACTTTTTCTTCACAGATATAATGATTATTTTTTATAATAATATTTGCTTGATTAAGAAAATAATAATTACTAATATAGTTTTAATTATCACGAATTCTACTGTGGCCTACAAGTACAAGCTAGCACTATGGTTAAATTTCATTTTAAGTTTACCTGTCAAGAATGTTATCATATTTCAGAGTCCTTTTGTAAATTATAAAAACTATAAACACATTATGTATCTGGTTTTATTTGTTAATATTTAATTTCTCTTTTCTTATACTTTAATTTCAATAATCTCCTCTTTTCTTAAGAATAAATCAGAAGTTATAATACTCTCTATAATACTAAAATCTTGTTGGAAAGTCATTTATGTTAATATGAGAAATCTAAGGCAAGTCAATAAATTAACCCTGCAATTAATATAAACACAAGGGGAAGTCAATATTAAATTGAACTTTAATTGAACATAGATTTAAATGGATTTTTCTTTTCCCTTCAACTCTAACTTACTAATTTATTATTTATCAGAAAAGAACATTGTTAGGGACTGAGGTGAAAAACATGACAATCTTAGAGGTTTACCATAATTTTACCCATAATTAATATTTGCATTACTAGTTATATCAGTCTTTTCTTGAAGAAATATGCATAGGGAATTTTTAGTTGGAAATTTGTACTTGGTTTTGAAAATGAAAGTCTTAGCTATGCAGTCGTCAGTAAGCCTCTTTAATTCTACCTACGGCCTTATTAACCTACCTCACCGAACATGCCAAAAGTATTTTCTTAAGATTATTTCCCTCCCCACTTCCCTTTTTGCATTTTCAAACTCTCTTTTAATTTAATATTTTTATTTATAAGCCACGAAAGGGTAATTGGTAAAGAAAAGTGTTGATATATTAAACCAAACTATTTAGGATTTAAATATTTAATGAGTATTTTAGTTTTTAAGTTTACATGTTATTAGTAAGATTATTAGTTACGTCAAAGAAGGATTTTACTTCCTAATTTTAATTAGTTAGACCATTGAGTCCGATTAACTCATGCTAGAATGGTTGGATTAGTTTTTACTTTATTTAAAGGCTAGCAATTGGATGATTGTACGTGTGCAAAATATTGTATGAGATTTGTTCTAATAGAGAGCTAGTTTTTTTATCCCTAAATGGTTTCACACTTGTTTGTCTGTTTCTTATTTCGTCACTTGTTTGTCTGTTTCTTATTTCGTCATGACTAACCTTTCGGCTTTGTGAATTTAAATTATTATTATTTACCTTTTGGCTTTGTGAATTTAAATTATTATTATTCACATTTTTGGCTTTGTGAATTTAAATTATTATTATTTTTGAGCTAACAAATGATATCAGAACCCTAGTCTTTGATCTTGGGGTGTCAACTGTTAAATTCAAGGTACAAGACTTATATTTGTTAAAGTACTCAATCATGGATTAGAATTAGACTACAAAAGCTGGATTGGGATATCCATTGGTGTTGAAAATTAGGTCAAATTAGGCATAATTGGACTGAGATTTAAAAAAATGATTTTGGCTATATTGTTAACTTTGGATGATAAGGTAAAGGAAAAAAATAGGCCGTGTCAAAATTATTAGAAAGGATGGCAGGTTTTGATCAAGTTAGAATTGAAGACAAAGTGAGCGAGGGAAATTTATTCGTCTAAATGCATGAATTTTTTAATAGATATTTAGAAGATGAAAGCAAATTACAAATTGGTAATTTGAAAAGATAGATTGAAAATTACAATGATTCAATGGAGAACACTTGTTCGTGTTGTTCATGATCCAGGGAGAGAATTTGGTTTAAGGGATGCATTGTCTGCATAATTATGTGCTAAATCTTAAATTAACTCAATTTTGTATCTTAAAAAAAAAAAAAGAGAAACTTAAATTCGCAACCCATTTTATCAAGAGTGGGAGATATCTCAATCAATAACTTGAGATTCCTTCTCGACTAAACTCCTAAATTCGTATTTTTGTTTGTCGAAAAACAGGAGCTATTTAGTTATATAATCTTATTTGTATTAAAAAATTTTGATAAATTTTTTTTGTACCTTGACACACCTAAAATTTAAAGTTGAGAAGTGACTTCTAATTGAAAAAACCCCATTTCCTACATACCCGTAAATCGTGACATTTTTTTAAGTCCCCGTTTTAGACCTAATTTTATTTTTATCTTCTTATTTCTACTTTTTCATTGTTTTGATCAAAAAAACAAAATAGCCTTTTCATTACTGATACTACTACTATTACTACTTTTTAATTTTCTCAAAGTTTTATAAAAGAACATAAACTTTTACTAGATTTCAAAATTTAATTTTTAGTCCAACCAGTTTTTTTTTTTTTTAAGTTCTGACTTTACTATATGTTTATTTTAATATAAATAGAAGTATGAGAGCTGCAACAATGTTTTTATCAAAACCTATTCAAAAATTTTCATCCAAACACAATGCAAATGTTAAAATAATATTTTTATATAAAAGCTATTAAAAAAAAATTCAGCCAAGGAGAATGTAAATCTACATAGACTAATTTTTCCCACATCTGATGGTGTGGTTAAGTCATAAGTGTTAACATGCTTATATTATAATCTCCTCTTCTGTACATGTGGAATAAATATGATTAAATATTGGATTGATTGCACCAAACTCCCATGAATTTTTTTGCACTTTGCCCCCCCATAACTTCTTAAATGTGTAGTTTGTCCCCTATGTCATGTTTCTTGACCAAAATACACTCAAATGCTACTATTCTTTATTCTTAACTCAATTTTCTTTCACGTTCCTTTTTCTATTATTATTTAATTCTCTTCACTCCCTTTACACACTTTTTCATATTACTACTTTTAAAGCATTATGACACTCTATTTTATAATTTTTTCTCTTTTCTTGCTTCATCAAAAAATAAATAAAATAAAGCTATTTTAAGAAATAAATTTACTGGAATAAATTTATTCACTTTAGAGATTTTACCAATAAATAATATAAATAAAAAAATAACTTTTTAAATTTAAATATATCTTTTTCTCTCATATTTTAATAGCTCTTGAAAAATTTTAAATTTTTTTTAAATTTTTTGTATCAACTTTACATGTATAAGTTTCTCAAACTTTAATCTCTCTTGGAAATTTTTAAATTCTTTCATATTTTTTGTATCAACTTACATCTATAAGTTTAATATTGTTAAAATCTTATTTGAATAAACTTAAACACGTGGATTGATGTTGAAAAAAATTAACAAAAATCATATTTCATATATCCTTGAGTTATTTTGATGTATGAGCCTATCTATTCCGACCTCTATATATTAGGTGTACTTTGTAATATCTTAATAATTTTTGGGTGAGAATTTTTTTTATGTTTCTAAGAGACAAAAATGTAAAAATTAGGGAATAAAAATATAAAAAATTATATTTAAAGTTAAACAATTTGAATTTTGACATAGTTTGACTGTGATGGACAACTTTAATAAAGAGTGACACAAAAATATAACAAAAAAGGAAACGAAATAAGAAAATGAAAATAAAATAAATAAAGAGTTTTAGATAAAAAATTTAAAAGAGAAATCATAATTTGATGCATTTTTGTCCAAGAATATTAAACGGGGGTAAAATGCCTTGGACAGGTCAAGTACAATTCCACCAAAAGATCAAGGCAGTTTATTGCAATTGACCCTTAACTATTTTATATAGTTGCATTACAAAACTATCTTGGTTGCCTAGACTTGTCAATAAGTCAAGTCTAGACCTAGACCCATTACATTTTTTCAAGTTCAAGTAGAGAGGTGTAATTCTATTTACTCAAACTTTGATTTAGACCCATTAAATATAAAAAAAAAAAATTAGGGAAATGATATCTGCACTCCAACAAAAGTTTAAGGGGCACCTTCCACCTTTTTCTTCATGTAAAAAGACAACCTTGCCCTCTATTGAATTTCTCAATTTTCTTGCTTCTAGAATTGCCCTTCATCTACAATCAAAGTTGTCCCAACGAAGCGGATGTTCATTCCTTCATCCGCTTCCTTTTGAGAGTCATCCACATGGCTAAAATTACTCAACATATATGAACGCAAAGTAGTTACATTTTTATTTGACAAAGTTATATTTTGATACTGATAAATTACAAATTCTGGAAAGTTACATTTATTCACTACAAGTTTACATTTTTTAACTAGAATGTTATACACGCTTGATTGGACGTAGCGGCCATCCATTCCTTTGTCCGGCACCTTTTGAGGGGATTCCGGATGTCTAAAATCATGCAATACTCACAATGAGCACTGTGGTTACATTTTTGTTCTACAAAGTTACATTTTGATGTTGATAAATTATAAATTCCAAAAAGTTACATTTGTTCACTGCAAGTTTACATTTTTTGACTAGAAAGTTACACACGCCTTCAATTTGTCCTAATCGGACGCCTCTATCTATAATTACCATAATCATTCGTTTGCATCCAGAGAGGATTCGGATGCTGGATTAGACATCCACTTCGTTGGGACGAGGGTCCTCAACATTGCGCTTCAATTTGATGTTGGTTTTATGGGTTTTTAATTTGGGTTATTTGATTTTGTATTTAGGCAGCTTATTGACGATTTCCTAACGCCGTTTCTTTTTTTGGTCCATTTTTCATTTTCTTTTTCTTTGCCATGAAATGACATCATCTTCCTCGATTTCCTTGTTGGCTTGATCTGAGCCATCCATATACAAAGTTTCAATTTTGGCCATTAACTTATGGCAACTAGAAGCATCCTAAAATTGCGACACTCCGTGTCCCTTCCAATTCTATTTGTAAGTGTTTGTTTCCAACAATGGCAGGATCAAGGTGATGAATTTACTTTTAAACCTATAATTTAGGGTTAATTACATTTACCACCCTTGAGGTTTGATCATATTACCAAACGAATCCCTTATTTTCGCAAAATTACAATCAATCCCCTGGAAGTAACTGCTGTTAAGCTAGTGTAATGGACAAGTTGAAAAGACAAAATTGCCACAAATGAGGGAATCGTACAAATTTAAATTGAAAAAGAATGACTTATCAAATGTCTAAATACCCTAATTAACCAAAGAGAAAAATACAAAAAAAGGCACCTGCCTTTTTTCTGTCTCCAAACAAAGCAAAAAGAGACACAACATATAGGACAAACAGAGAGTATAGGACTCTGGGAGTATTTGTTGGATTCAATCATCACCGACAGCCTGTTGTATTTGGTGCAGCTTTGCTATATTGGAAGTAATTTAGTACAAATCTTCAGTTATTTGTATGTAAGTGGTAAGTAATTGAATGTAAATCTTTAGTTTTTTGTGTGTAAGTGGTAAGTAATTGAATGTAAATCGTTAGCTCGTAAGTGTAATTGACAAATGATAAAAAGCAAACGATGCTGTCGTTCGCTTTGTCGTCCGACAGGTCATCTGGTCAAGTGTCCTCTAATTAAGATAATGTGTATAAGCGAGAAGTAATTGAATGTAAATCATCAGCTTATGGGTGTAATTGAGAAGTAATTGATTGTAATTCAAAATCCCATAAGTGTGCGAATCAATTGACTTGTATCTATAAATGTAATTAACCCTAAATTATAGGTTTAAAAGTAAATTCATCACCTTGATCTTCTGCCACTGTTAGAAACAAACACTTACAAATGGAGTTGAACGGCTTTGGTCGTAGATGAAGGAGAGGATGAATTTGCGCCAATTTGGAATGAATTGGGTTGAGAATAAGCAGTAACTTTGAAGTTTGATTAATTGAGTTGGATAGCTTTGGTTGTAAAGAAAAAGGCAATTCTAGAAGTAAGAAAATTGAGGAATCAATAGGAGACAATATTGTCTTTTCACATGAAGATAAAAGCTGAAAGGAGCTTCATAAGTTTTTTTTGAAGTGCAGGCATCAATTGCCAAAAATTATATATAGTTGGTTCTAAAATGAATGGTTTATAAATTTGGGCTTTAATAGTTAAAAAGAAACAAATGGATTTACAAAAAATCTTGGGTTTTAAAAAGAAATAAGGACCAGTCTAACAATGTACTTTTGGGTCTATTGAGTCTAAGACCTGTTATATTGCGGGTTTACCAAACTCGGATCCAATCGGTTTCGAATCCGGATCCGACTTGCCAGACCCATCAGATAAACGGGTACAGAATATCTAATTTCGCCCCGACCCGACGTTGACAGGTCTATGGTTGCCGATGTTTGGATCTACCATGGTGGGTAAAGCAATACTATAAAAGCTTTTGACTACCCATTTGCGTTTTAACCACTGAAAATACTAAAACCCTAGTCTCCTCTCTCTCATAATCCCTTCTTCTCTTCTCTCTCACTGATTTCGGGTTTGCTCATTTTTGGCGCTATACATATAATCACCAATGCCTCCAAAAGCTTCCAAAGGCAAAGAAGCCCCAGCTGAAAGGCCCATTCTCGGTCGATTCTCTTCCCACCTCAAAATCGGAATTGTAATCTCTTAATTTCTCTATTTTCAGTTTTTTTTTTCACTTTTGAATTTTTGGTTTATAAAAATGTTTTATTTTCTTATTGAATTCGTATCAAATCTTTAACTTTAGAAAACTACTTGTATTGTACGACTGGTTGGAAGGCAAAATTAGTGAACTAGGAAATTTTCTATATATGTTTTAAAGTTTGGGTCTTATGAAAAATATTAAATGTAAATATTGATACTAAAACAGAGAAAATTTATGTTTTAGTTGAACATTTCGAGCTTCCTGTAGTAGGAAATATGGACAATCTGTAACTTTGATGTATAATCTTTGCCTTTCATTTGGCTTTTCTGTGAAATTCCGTGGTTTTATCATGATTATTCAAAGTCATAGGGCTTATGAGATTATTGGAATTGAGATTTCCGGAGGATATGTCTCGAGATTTCATATTTTGGTTATCCTTTTAGGAATAGTTTGTAAAAACAATATAAGGTAGAAAGAGCTAGATGGTGGATTAAGACTGTTGCTTGCATGAGAGCCAGTTGTATATCATTACAGGTAAGTTGAGAATTTTGATGACTCCACCTTTGAATATTTTGGAATAGCAAAATTGGACAGTTTCAGTTATTTACTACGTGGCTGAGTGCTTAAATATTGAATACATGGTGTCCTCTATCGGCAGTGGAATGTAGTTCTTTTGACAAGGGAATTAACTTATTTTTTCAATTTCGTTACTTTGGGTAATATAGGACATATGAAAAATTATTAATTTAAGTTCTTGACACCAAAAGAAATCAAACGTACTGCTTCATGTGTTCTGCAAAGTTCAGGTAATTGTATTTTTCGGGATAGGTTGACTTAACAACTACTAAATGCTTCCGAGGAAATTGACCAATTAGATTAATCTGGATCCTGTACACGTGATATTATTGAAGCTATAAACAATATAAACAGATTAGGAAGAATCTACGGATGGTGATGATAGAAGAAAGCTTTGCCCAAATAACTGTGTCTGTTTGAGCTTCTGAAGGATCAACTACTTAACTTTTTAGGGGTTGTTGATAAATGGAAGGAATGCAACTCAAAACGAAAAACAGAGAGAAGCATATGGCGCATGCAAGCATTTATGCTTGTCTGCTTTTTATTTCTTGAGTAAAATTTTGAAGTAACATTCTTTTTTCTGTAGTAGGCAGGGCAAAAGGGATGTGGCTGGGGAACTGATACTAGGATGCATTATTATTATTATTTTTGTTTGGGTAACCTTTCTCACTGGTTGATGAGGAAATTAAGATTTTCTTACAATTTTGATGGAAAGTTATCCCTTTTGTTACCCTGCCTATTTCAGTATCAGCCAAAAAAAAATTTCTTTTCCCCAGCCCCTGTTAAATCGGTTCTTGCAAGATCCAAGTGCCCATTAAACTCTCTTCTTGGTTGGAATGACATCGAGGAAAATAATATGCAGAGAAGGTTGCTTATATTTGCTTGTTTGTGGATCAGAGAGGATAATACCGAAGCAAATGAACTTCTCTCATTACTTTGCTCTTTACCTTCTTGGTAGTTAGTTTTAATTTGGTTGGCTTTAAACATCTTTATGTTTGACGTGAAAAAAAACTGTCACTTTGCTATAATGGAATATTGCTCTGAATCTGCAGTTCGTTTTCCATGGTGTTAAAGAAATGGAGTCATCTTAAATTACCCTTCCAGTGCGAATAGGAAGTTCTATCGGGATACCTATTAGAATGGATCCTTGAAACAATATTAAATTTGTTATCTGAACTGTTGAACACTTCCAAGGCAATTTGGGTTTCAATCTGAAGAATCCATTAATTTCTATAAGTCAGCATTTTGCTTACTAACATAATTCCAAAACCAAATGTTACCTGTATACGAACCTATTTGTTACAAAAGTATGATCTTGGGTTGCTTCAGAATTGAATAATAACAAATTATTGTGTTTCTGGTTGTGTATGTGACCTTTTTACTATGGATCTCCAGGATTGTGAACTCTTTTGTATCTTTTTCATGGAAATCTTTGAGCTTGATTTTCTTGTTCATTACAGGTTGGGTTGCCAAATGTGGGCAAGTCAACTCTTTTTAACACACTTACAAAGTTGTCCATACCTGCGGAAAACTTTCCCTTTTGTACCATTGAGCCCAATGAGGCCCGAGTTAATGTTCCTGATGAACGATTTGAATGGCTTTGTCAACTATACAAGCCAAAAAGTGAGGTAGGTGGTAAGATTTAAAAATTTTCTTTATCTTCAAAGGTCTGGAGGACACATCATACCCTGAAACTATTGCAGTTAATAATAATCTCATGAATCATTCTTGTTCTTGTTTTCCTTTGCAGGTATCTGCTTTCTTAGAAATTCATGATATTGCTGGGTTGGTTCGAGGTGCTCACGAAGGACAAGGGTTGGGCAATAGTTTCCTATCCCACATCCGTGCAGTTGATGGAATATTCCATGTTTTGCGTAAGTTTATTGAGTTGAGATTTTCTTCTGTCTTCTCTCTCATTGCATGTATTTGTGATAAGAATCTAGTCTTTCTTCTATTGTGAGATCTTCTACATGAACCAAGATAACATGCCTCTAATTTAGTCTAAAGATGATCCATTCTTTCCCAATGTTTCCCATGGATGCAGCTGAGTTTCAATCATTCTTGTCTTGCACTCAGAACATTGATTCTTGTGAACATCAATTTTTATCCTTTACCCAAAATAAGGAAACACACTCAAAGGTTTGAAGCCGATGTTTCTAAGCACCTCAATTCTCATGACGCTCTTTTATTGAAAAGCCGTTTTAATCTTGCTTGTGCTTTATTAATTCATTTCACTAAGTAAACAAGGGAGATTCTTACATGGAACGAGTCCTCTATTCGACATGTTGACCTTGTGGTCTAAAACAGAGCCACATGGGTATAGTGATGCATGCAGATGTAAGAAAGTGATGCAAGAATACTTTTGTGGTTCTATTTTAAACCACAAGGTCCACAGGTGAGGCCGTAAATCGAGTCTATGTGAGAATTTTCCGGTAAACCATGTGAGCTATCCAACAATTTTGATGTTCATAACAATAGACACTGGCTATTGATTTTTTAATTACTTTTTAGAATAGATGTGGTACTTGAACATTGTGTTGAGTATATTTGGTCTATTTTGTTCCAAGGCTTTATCCCTAAAATATTCCTCATGCTGTGTTTCCTGTTTTGTTATGTTATTGTTATATTTTTTACACATTTATTTATCAGAAGCCTTGAAGTAGATAATTCTAAAGTTCTTTTACGGTGATACATTAATATGTATGGCAGGTGCATTTGAAGACCCAGATATCATTCATGTTGATGACACTGTGGATCCTGTGAGGGATTTGGAGGTTATAGGTGAAGAACTGCGGCTCAAGGTATGCTCAAGATCAATTACTGTTGAGGTTTATGTAGAAAGTACAGCTTTGTCTCATGGCTTGCATTTTGTCAGAAAATTAACACAAATCTGTGTTTCTGGTACTATTTAAATGTCAGGAGAGGCATGTTGGTCTTCAATTTTGATATTCTCTACATGAATTATATATGTTGTCTTGCCTGAAGCTTGTTCATATGGTTGAAGCAAACGTGCTAAGGAAAATCCTCCATTAAAGGCTATGTGCATTATGGAATAAAGCATAATTGTCTTCGGATATAAGATTGTGGCATCACATATCTCATTCAATGTTTGATACTAGTTAGAAACTGGCTGGGCCTTCAGAAGTGGGGATCAAATGGTTGCTCCTTTGTGATATAGAGGACCTTATCTTTAGGTTTAAGGAGAATCTTAAGTAGAATTATAGAGTATATATGTATTGCTATTAACTATCTTTGTTTTTGATTTCGCTAGCAAGGTTGTGATTTGCGTGATTTCTAGTTCAACTGCTGTCAAATTACGTATATTATTCACGTGGTATATAAATTTGAGTGAATTAGGCAGCATAGTTTGACAGATAAAGGTTGAAACGCAATATTGAGAAGAGTTCTTTATTTTTTGTTGAGAGGGAGGCACAAGCCATGTGATGGTGCTGTAGTGTGGAGAGATGGTAGCCTTGACCAGCAACAATCTAGGTGGTGATTTTGTGGAGAGAGAAGCCTGGTGTTCTGTATTGGTTGGGGGCAGTAGACAAGGAGTGTTTTCTAAGGTACTACAAAGCAGCAGACATCTCTAGTTTTAGCTTAACAGAATTCATTACAGTCAGGAAAATGATTCCCAAAGATGATTTGAGTTCCTTTCTTTTTACAATTTTATAAACATAAATGGGACAAAGCAGAAAATATCACCAAATGCTACTTAGGATGTTCTTAAAATTCAGAAAATAAATTCTCTTGAGAGGACTTTAGAATGGAGAAAATGAAGGCAAGAAATTTAGTAAAAGTTGTATTTAAGGGATGAAGGATTGGAAGTAATTGTACGTGCTACCTCTTTATAATTGATTAAAGAAGCAGTGAAAATACGAAGAGGTGAGACATGGAATAAGATTCTGCTGCTTAAATGTTTTACGTAACCACTAAATCTTGTTCGGGATTTTGATTCCTTGTTTTTCCTCAAAACAACGCTTCTTGTAGCTTTCCAAAATCCGAAATTAAAATTGATACTGTGGACTACTTGCTACTTTCTGTCAAGTAAATCTCAAGAAATATGTTGATCAGGTAGAACCTTTCCTGATCAGTAGATTGAACTGTGCATCAACATCTGATTTTTATTTATTGTTAGGTTTTATTATTTTCAAAGGGTGCCTGTGCTTTTCATTTTCGCATCCTTCATCTTAGCGCATAATTTTTACAATCTTGTGTTTGTCTTTTCTTGATGTTTACATTTTCCATGGTATTTTCACATTTCTTATCCTTTGCGCATGTATATTTGCAAATTTCTTTGCCTTTTTTTCCCCCTTTTTTTTCCTGCTGACCGCCCCCCTTTCACAGCTCTAAATACAATGGCACTGAAGTTCTTTAGACTGCTTTATCTGGTTGCTGTTGAGGGCTTTATATTGTCGTTTGGTTCAATGATTTAAGCTGCGTTGTAGCATTATATATGGAGTCCTTTGTTTTTTTTTTTTGGTTGCCTTTCTGTATGAATTTTCATCCTGTTGGGTATCTGCAAACTAAGTTTGTTTTTGGTCCTTTTTATCATGAAGATTCTCTTATGTAATTATATTTTCTATCTTCCAACTTGTTTTTGCTCAATTTTGAGGAAGGGATGAACATGGAAATAGAAGAAAAAAAACTTGGCATCATTTTGGCATCCTTGTAATCATTCATACTATATATTTGACATATTTATCAGGATGCTTTCTAATTATTCTTTCTATGTTACTTGGTGCAAGGATGTTGAGTTCATGGAAAGGAGGATTGAGGATCTTGAAAAGAGCATGAAGAGGAGTAATGATAAGCAACTAAAAATAGAGCATGAATTATGCCAGAGGGTAGGTCAATGTTAGTTATGTTTGAATAAATTCAAGCCTCATTTTTCATTTAAAATTGATCTATGCAGCTTTATATTATATTCTATTCTCAAGTTATAGCTTAAGTCATTTGTGGAATATACATCAGCTTTTTTTGTCCTGATTATATGCTTTCATAGCCCATTTCCCTTGAGTTTGCTTTATTGTATAAAATTTTGGAAAAATCTTATGCCATCACATGTCTAATCTCGAATACGGTAGTCTTTTATCATTATTTATGATCATTCTTCCTTTACTCCAAAGTTTCTGTGTCAAACTTCATGATTAATTAACTTTACTGCGGCATTGCAATTTGGAAGTTTACAGTTACCCATAACATTTGTGGAACTAGTCTTCTAAACTTATTTTAGGTTAAATGGCATGTGACAGGTATATGCATTCATACTTAGGCATTACTTTGTCCTTTACTAGGGGAAATTTTATTATCTCCTGCATCATGCATGTTGTCCTTAATGCTTATTTTAATAACAAAGGCATTTGGTATTATTAAAATGATTCTTTGTTGTAGAACCATTATTTGTGCACTGACTTAAATAAAATTGCCTTGGTTGTCATTAATCAGTGCTGGCTTCCAATTAAATGTTTGGAATTTGTTATCCTGTTATTTCTGAGGATGATTTACTTTACTGGGATTGTTTTTATCAGATCTTAGTAGCAGGAAACAAATGTTTTTGTTTCTTGTTACCTTGCTTGTAAACAAACTATTATAACTTGTTCATATTACTAACACAATAGTGAATGTATTTTTTATTTTTTTGGAATTTTGTGTGGAAGTTGGGGCTCTTAAGGTCTGTAATATCAATTCCTATATACAGAAAGGTTAGAAATATGTTAATTTAAGCTTGATTCACAACTTTTTTGGTGCATTTGTAATCTGCCAGTGTTGGATAACAATTTATTGTAGTCATCATGCTTTTGAGACTTCTCATAATTTTAGATTTTTTCTTTTGTAAATTAGCTTACCTTGCTATGGCTGTTGGGTATGGCTGTACATGTTGAGATTTGTCAATCTGTATTGATGAAAACTGTGTACTAACATCATCAGAAAGACACCATTTATTTCTCTTGAAGAGCTATGTTTTTCAAGCCTGAACTTTAAAGTCCTTGATTCTTTAAAAATTTGTGAAAGTATTATATATGCTGAACAGAATGGTGGACTGATGGTGCATGCGAAGACATCTACTTAATGATTTTGTGGTACAACACCATCAAATATCCTTTAGAGTAATTAGCTATATATGACGGTATGTGGACGGAGTTAGATCCCATGATCAAAAACGATATCAGTGCAAGGAGAGAGTAGTCTTTAATCCCTCACCATGCTTAGGTTGAGATAGGGAGACTTGCAGGATTTAACTCCTGATGTTACTAGTATACAGAATAAAGTAATTCGGCTCTACATTTGTTAAAGAAATTGAACACAAGATACTTCAATTGTTCTTGTTTTCGTAGGTTAAAACATGGCTCGAGGAGGGAAAAGATGTTCGACTTGGGGACTGGAAAGCTGCAGACATTGAAATATTGAATACTTTTCAACTTCTCACTGCAAAACCTGTTGTGTACTTGGTAAGTTATCAAGTTAACTCTGAACGTAGGGATGTCAATTGATTCTTTGACGGTGACCATGTACACATATGCGATCTTAGTTTAGTGTAAAAACTTGTTGCTTTAATTTTCCAAGCTGCTGGTTTTATCCCAAAAAAACGAGTAATATATTGCTTCTATTATTCCTCTTTTTTTTTTTTTTTTTTTTTTACTGATTAGTAAGTTAAAGAGTATTATTCACAAATGGTAATCCCCATGTACAAATGATTGCATTTTTTTGTATGGAATAAGTAGAATAGAGTATTCCTGGATTGCATTTTTTGTATAGAATAAGTAGAATAGAGTATTCCTGGATTTAGAACATGTATCCCCTTTTTAGTTGAAAGTTGGTGTTTATCATGCATACCCAAACACTTGAGCACAAAGTATGAATTGTTGGTTTGCGCCTGAATGTTACTGCCAAGTGTATACTTCCTGCATAAGTTTGGGTATACCCGTGGGTAACTGCAATATCGTTTGCACTTGGGTTGGCTTGTAAGTCCTTTGCATATGAACAACTGTCTAAACCTAATGGTGCAGATTTACCTCAGGGGAAAAGAAAAGAATGAATAATGTTAGTCTTCCTCTCCTGCAAGTGATTCCCGTTGTTGAGTTTGGTGTATTGAAGCAAATGAAAATTCAAGAGTTGATGAGCTAAATGTGGGAATCGTGGTTGAGCTGAATGTGCTTCCTTCACAACCTTAAGGGGAAAAGTAAAAGAACATGGAAAGAAAGAAAGAAAGAAAGAAAGAAAGAAAGAGATTTTGGAACCCAGTGAATTACATATGACACCACATGATATACTGGTGATGTAGTGTGTACGAAACTTGATATGCATGTAATTTCAAAAAATTTAGTGTCCATTTGGATGGAAGGATTTGGATTTGGAGGTGGATTTCAAATCTTGTGATTTGGAATTCTCATTAATTGGATTACTTTGTTTAGAGAATAAAAAGATTTCTACAAAGTATCTCAAAGCTAGAACATTTTTCAATCTGCTTGCACTTTTTAAGTTCGAGGTCATAGTTCAAGCATTACAAACATTAGGGGCATTTTACTAAAAAATCAATCACCGAGCAAATGGCTTCAAGACTAGACTAAAATCAGCACGAAGAAAACTCCCGCTAGAACTGACACTACAATTTTTTAAAATATTAGTTAATTTATTACAACTTCAGTGATAAGTTTGAGAAAAAACCGGCTTTTGACCTTGAATTTTGAAACGTCTTTTCCATTTTCAACCATGTTCAAGGAGTTTCAATACTAGCCATATTTTATCATTTTTCACAAAAGATAAATTAATCTGAATTTTCTTCTGTGAATTAGGGAGTTTGAGGTGAGAGAATGTTGAGAGATAGGGAAAAGGCAAAAAATATTGGAGGTCAAGATGGGGGAAAGAGTATAAAGATGAGTGGTCCCCATTTTTCCCTTTTTTTGTGTGTGTGTGTGTGTGTGTGAGAGAGAGAGAGAGAGAGAGAGAGAGAGAGACTGAAACAAGGGATTAAAATAATGAGCCTTGCTAGTGGAATGGAAATTCCCTGATTTTTAGATCCGAAATCTTTGTTTTAATTGACGGATTCAAAATCTAATTCTCCTATAAAAAAATTAGGGTATGTTTGGGCTGAAAATTTCAAATCCATATCAACCCAAATCCACTCAACCAAATGGACCCACAAGATAATGAAAAGTGATTTGTTACATTTCAGTGTAAACGTAAGTATTAAGGGTTAATTCTTAAATATATTTGCGTGTGGTGTAAGCTGATTCTACTTTTCTCGCTTATTCTGTGGTTCTGATCTCATTGCACACTGTCAATTGTTATGAATATGGTGAAGTAGACAAATGGAAACAACAAATTTGCATTTCTTTGTTTAGAGGATCTATTACATGAATATAGGTTTTGAAGGGAGGGCTTGACTCTTGATGGTGTATATCAAAGCAAGGTGAAGGAGACAACCAACACCCACAAAAAATCTATAAGCTCCATTTCTACAAAAGGCTGCTGCAAACAATTGGATACTTCTATTCTTTTGTTGATCCTACTTGATGTATGGTGGCATTTTGGACTTTCTACTACTTGTTCCTATTGCCAACTCTAGTTATTTAAGCTTGGTTTTCCTGTAGCAGTATTGGTTTATCTTGATTTAAAATTTTAGTTGAAAGGTTTGTATTTAGCAAATGGTGAAATAGGTATTACATGTAAACATATGGAATCATCTCAGGTCAACATGGGATAATTTGTGCGATCAGGTTGTTCAATTCAAGTCAAACTTGGATGTTATCTTTCTTGGCCCGTAGTTTCCTTATATGATAAGTTTCCTTAGCTATAAGTTTACTTAGTCCCTCCCTCCTAGTATCTCTCGTACATGTGTATGTGAGTAGTCCCTCCCTCCTAGTATCTCTCGTACATGTGTATGTGAGTAGTTATGGTTTCACATAAGAGTTGAATTTGTCTTATATGTGTTTTGTTTCATGTTGAAATTCCTAGGTGTCTTGCGTGAACTACTCCCCCCCCCCCCCCCCCCCCCAAACAACAAAAAAATTGTGTTTATGTAGTAATTACGTGTAGAAAAAATGTGTATGCATTTGTCTGCATTATTTTATATATTTGATTAATATCTTCTGACCTATTCTTCTCTTCAACATAGTCTTTTGAGGAAAGCATTGGAATGCTTTGTCATCTCATTTCTTCTTCTATTCATCCTATGTGTTCATCAAGTTCGTTATTACCATGGTTCCTTGCTCTAAATCCTAAGTAATGTAAGGTGATTGTCCATTTGCATCACTACTATTTTATTTGGACACGAAATAACTAAATATGCTCAAGCACTGAGGTTGAGAGTCCTTAATATTGTTCATAAAAAAGCATAGAAGGCTCTGTCTGCTAAAAAGGGAAACTTATTATTGAAAAAGACACTGCATATCATGGTTTTCTTTGGTTTGAGGGACATGGTGAGAAGTCCATCTCGTGTCCTGGTGATGTTTCTTCCATTTGTTGAAATCACTTACAACCAAGGTCCTTTACTAAGAAAACAAAATGTACCATCTCAAAAGACCCAAAAAGATAGAAAAGGAAAATATTCATGTAGTTTTATCTGAAGCCACTCTACTTTAAAAAAAAAAAAAAATTTATCTACAGTGTGTTCATATGGAGGATCGATTTGTTTAGTATTCTTTGTGGAGTTCATGATTTGATAAACTGATTTATGATAACCATGGTCTCGAGTTCATTTGTTCCGAACATTGAAGGGAAAAAAAGGACATATCATTTGCACCCCAACTGAAAAGTGTAAAGAACATTCTCAGTACATGTTATTCCTTCTTAGGCATAATTAGTTTTTCCCTTTCCCCTTTTTATGGATTTATGTACTTTTACATTCCTAATTTTGTCTTTTTGTATTGTCGTTTGTTGGGCGCCAATGAAAGGGATGGAATTCAGAATCTAATCCAAATACCTTCAATATGAGCCTTGGCAGATTAGGCACAAGTCATTGTGGTCTGTGCATATTTGTAGTCTGTTATCGCATTTTGATAATGTTTTCCCTTTCAAGTAGAATGTTATCACCTGACTTACTGATTACATGCTCTTTGGTAATGAAATATTATGCATATAATGTGCAGGTTAACATGACCGAGAAAGACTATCAAAGGAAAAAGAACAAGTTTCTTCCAAAGATTCATGCATGGTACATACATTTTTCTGTCTTATAAATAGTTGAATTATTTTTTGTAAGACCCCGGGCTTGGGCCTGGGCCAGGGCCAGCCTAGTAATTTTTTAGGGTAAACCACGGGCTCCAAATGCTTAAACCAAGTTATTAGTAGCCCGTGACTTAGGATATTATAAACCAAATAGCAATCACTCCTCCAACCTATGTGGGAGGTGCGAGTGGGACAGGTGGGGTATCACATTCATCCCTTCTTTTTGGGCCTTTGCATCCTCACAAAGTCCAATTCAAATTCCGCACTACATCATGTAGTGACCGCCTAATTCGATTAGCCCAATCTTACCTTGTAAATAGACTATACGAGGTTTTCTCTGATACTAATTGTAATATCTTGGGCCTTGGCTGGCCCAGTAAGTTTTGAGTATAAATCACGGCTCATAATGTTTAAGCCAAGTTATTAGTAGCCCATAACCCAAGATATTATATGCTTAAGCCAAGTTATTTTCACAATTTACCTGTTCTGTACTCCTCAACTTTTCCCACCTACCACTCATACCAGATCCACATTCCTCTCCAGGGGGTGAGAACCTAGACCTAGCATGTGCAGATTCTGTTTATGTTAAAATAAATGTTAAATAAACCTCCCTATGTTCATAATCTTGTGAAGATGCTGAATAATTTTAACATGCATCTTTACCTTTTCTTGTAGTAAACCAAAAGGGAGTAACAAAATGGTGAATAACATGGGATTAGAAAGTGCCTCTTTACTTCACGGATAGAATACTGGATGAATAGACGACGAGCAGCTTGCATGTGCTAGGAGTAGGATATCGACGTCTTTGTATCCTAGAAAGTAATATTGTCCTTCACATGTATAGAGAAAGTTCCATCCACTAATATGTAACAATCTGTACTGCTCTTGACTACCTGTGTTTATGGTATCATATAGTGAATCAGCTTCCCAAGTCAAACTGCATTCCTTGACAATTGTATATGTATACGGTTTTTGACATTAAAATGCTATTGCTCTTTTCACAGGGTGCAGGAACATGGGGGTGAGACAATTATTCCTTTCAGTGGTGTTTTAGAAAGGAATCTTGCTGACTTGACAGCAGACGAAGCTGTAAAGTATTGTGAGGAGAATAAGGTACAAAGGTTAGTTCAAAATCAAAACTTGGAGCTAAGGCATTCCATACGATTTGGCAAATTTTTGAAGTTTGAAAATTTGAATCGCTTCTATGTGTGGTAAAGATCTGTAAGAATTTGTCTTAGGTCCAGATTTAGGAATGATGAAGAATGCAAGCACTTATCTGATGTGCAGTTCAGTTTGATTGTTTGTAACAGTATAAGAATGGTATATTATTTCATGTGCTTCATATTAAGTTGCACTAATTTGAATATTTAAGGATACTGAGTGCTTCTTTGATTTGAATATTTAGTATATACAGATCTGTATTTATTTGTGTTCTTGCATTCACATCATCTAATGGCAGCCTTCGGTGTTTGTTTGGTTTCTCTTTGTATCAAATGAGCAAAATAATAGGCTTCTAATGAGGAGCTAAAGGATCGTGTTGTATGGATGCAGAATCAATTGTACATAAAAAAGTTAATTTCTTTTAAAAAATTCACGGTCTGGATTAGCTCATCAATGATTGGTCTGCCTTTATAGGAAATGAGCTACTGACTTCAATTTTTTCTGAATGAAGATCGCTGTTTAGATGATTTCTGGCTGACCTAAATCTATTCTCAACAGTGCACTTCCAAAAATCATAAAGACTGGATTTTCAGCAATTAATCTCATATACTTTTTCACAGCTGGACCAGATGAGGTACCGTGTTCTCCATTGTGTTGTGGAATTGACTACATCTGCTGGGGTTAATATTGCCTGTATATGCTACTACTGTTTTTTGTAGGTGAAGTGCTGGCAAATTCGGCGCCAGACAAAGTCTCCTCAAGCAGCTGGGGCAATTCATTCTGATTTTGAGAAGGGGTTCATCTGTGCTGAGGTACTTCCTTGCACATTTTCTTTACATTTTGCTTTCATATGGAACTAAGTTGTTGCGTCTGATTCTTAGTTGTCATATTGATTGCATTGTGTTGTTTGCATTTCCATTTCAACATTACTTGTTTTCATGCTCTTTATGCATGTTTACTAAGTATGTTCTTACTGAAACCATCTGCATTATCTTCACAAAATGCTATTTCAATTACCTTATCAGAAT
Organism: Mitragyna speciosa; assembly: GCA_024721245.1. Lineage (NCBI taxonomy): Eukaryota > Viridiplantae > Streptophyta > Magnoliopsida > Gentianales > Rubiaceae > Mitragyna > Mitragyna speciosa. The sequence goes on along the minus strand of CM045552.1, from coordinate 12,628,413 downwards.
TTGTTTTGGTTTCCGGAGAGCATATTAAATTTGAAATTTTGTTTGTAGTTAATCACTTAAAAAGACTTGTTTCAAGAGATTCTTCCATTGCCCTAAATGAACAGTTCACAAATAAGTGACGGATCTTGCTTCTTAAAGTACTAAAGGGTTGTGTAACTCGTATAAAGAATCAACTCCTAATGAAATGACACCTGCAAAGCTAGATCTTTTTTGGTGCATATTGCCATACCTGCATTTATCAATTGGTAAGGTGTGTGATTGGTAAGGCGTATGCGGTGCGGTTATAGTATAGGCCTTAACACCCTTGAACATAGAAAGATACAGGGCAAGGAGAAAGTTACTGTTACTGTTAATGTTTCGCTCCTACACTTATAATTTGAAATACTCAGAAGATTGACTGGGGGATATTGTGATACTTTTTAGGTCATGAAATTTGAAGATCTCAAGGAGCTTGGAAGTGAGTCTGCAGTGAAGGTATTCAAGACCTGATTGTTATGATTCCATTTAAATGTCTCTCTCTCTCTCTCTCACACACACACACGCGCGCGCGCGCGCGTGCGCGCAAAATAATTTGCACGCTTCTAAAAATTTTGGGAAAACAGTTATCTTGATTTTCATTCTGCGTTGACTTTTTAAAGAGGAGCAATTTCAAAAGAGTAATTCCTTCTCCTCATTGATCAATACCGGGTACTGAGGCTTATTTGACCTAATGACTTTTGTAGTGAGTCTATAGCACAACTTACATTTCAATATCACTTCGGTAATATTGTGTAAATTTCTCTCTTGTATAGGCTGCTGGGAAATATCGGCAGGAGGGAAAGACATATGTTGTTCAAGATGGGGACGTAATTTTCTTCAAGTTCAATGTTTCTGGTGGTGGGAAGAAGTAACTTGAAGCTAATCAACCAAGAAGGGAAATTGGCTGGATTTGGAAGACAAATTTGTTTGCATCATTAATACTGTAATTTCAAAGCCAAAAAGCATATTATTAGAAGTGGTTGCACTACTTTTTGACATAATTATAGAGCTAAATTTTGTTTGGGGTGCTTAGGCAAGAGGAAACGAGTTACTGTTAATGTTGAACCTTTGGAGTTAACCAACTGGGATAAGTAATGGTAAAGAGAAGGTACCTAGGAAATTTGACTCAGTTTGAATATAGAAATGCTGCCAAAATTTTTTTTGAGAAAAAATATAAACTTCGATAACAAAGAGATGAACTGGGATTCAGCATTGCTAGAGGTAACAAATTGGATTATGAATGATGCAAAATTGGAGATGAAATGTGCCATGTCAAAGATCTGAAGTCTCAAAACCGTGGCATAACACCCTGGGGTTATAGCTAGCAGATCGTTGATCAAAACTAATGATGGGATCTGATTAGGAGAATTTCTAGTCAGATATCAATAGCATTATTAATAAATAGAAGTTTCTTTACTTAGGATGAGCACTGGTCTGGTTGGCCCTAGGTTTCCTTGTGGAACATATTCTTGTATCCTGTTCCTTTGTGGGTCATCTCCGTGTAATGGAGTTGAGCCAAGCTTGAGAATATAGAAAAAGGGTGCACTTGAGCTGAGATGTTCGAGCTCGATTGGATTACTTTACTCGAGTTAGTTCAAACTAATAGAGTATATAATTTTACAGTTCGAGCTTGATTTCAAGCATACTTGTGCTATATCGAGGTCAAAGTTGAATTTAACACCTATGTTTTTATAAATTTTTGGGTTGGGGGGGGGGGGGGGGTCAATGAATGAATTCTAAAATATTTGTAAGGGAGGAAAATACAAACAATGCAAAGTTTTATATAACATATTGTGAACAGGTCTTTGAAATTTATCTAATTTTCAAAAAAAAAAAATATTTCACAATCAAAGTGAGCATAGACCATTGTTAGCCACCGTGGGTAGATGGTAGACCGCTAGCAACTTTTCCACTTTTAAATTATGTCACTAAACTAATTTTTGGCATAAATTATAGATCTAATTTTAGATTTAGACCAAAATGCTTCAAATCACATGAATCTAAAAGAAAAAATGTTGTGGTTGGGTCAGGATTGACCACCGACCAAATTATCTCCAATTGGGTTAATTTTTACGCCAAAATAATTGAGACAATTGTAGAATAAGATTCCATCAATAATAAGTCACAAACAAAATATATCAAAAGGAAAAACTTTCTAGCTTTGGAAATTAACTATATCAAAAGGACAAACAATCAACCAGCTCATGAAGCCTCAAAATTAACTTTGCTTGTAACTAGCAGATGTCTATGGTTTACCAATTTTCCAAATGTTGTAATGCAAGCTGCTCTCTCTGATTTAGTTTAATGAAATGAAATGAAATCTTTTTATTCTTAAAAAAAAAAAGGTCACAAACAAAATAAAAAATCTACAAATCAAAACTTCGAAGTTATAGTTTCAGTTTGATAGCAACACCACACCACAAATATACCACTAAAACAACATATTACATCAACCACATTGCATGTGAGAGTGTGTATGTTTCTAGTGTGTGTGATAGTGTTTGCTATGTGTGTGCGTGTTGTGTGTGGAGCACAAAGAGAGGTAGAGAGAGTTTGAGAGAAAAGAAACTGTCGTGTTTGTGCATGTTGTTGTGTAGGTTGTGTCCTTTTTTATAATTTTTTATTCTAATACAACATGACCATATTACACTTCACCAGACAAACCTAGTAAAGTTATAAATACGTAATTTGTCTGAAAATTTTAAACATTTTAGTAATTTTACATATGAAAGAAAAAATAATAATATATATGGGCTTGAATAACTCGACGAGCTTTCAAGCCATAAATTTAAGAGCTCGAGATCGACTCGCTAGTTGAATATTACTGCTTGAGCTCGACTTAAGTTTAGTTATTTTCGAGTTGGAGTCAAATCTTTGACCGAGCTGTTTGTGAGCATCTCAATTCGTTTACATCCCTATCTAAGCTAGTTTGTCATTCCCGTCTTCATTAACTATATACATGGAAGTTGAAAAGGGTCCTATTAAACAAAATAAGAGCTATCTACTGTTAAATGATTACTCTCTTTTTTAGACAAGAGAGAAAGTGCAATTCACAAAAGAAGGAATTTGTCAGCCCTGTGCCTTGAGATGTGGCAACCGCTATGCCTTAGGCTAAGCTAAGACACAAGGTGTTACATATCAAAACAGTTGACAATATCACAAGTCAAGTAGATATCATTAATCACAAGTACAATGTTATCCAACATTATAATTTTCGAGCCTTTATACACAATTCAAGGCACTTACTACAATTACTAGAATCTCAACATAACATATAATAGCACAAAACATAATATAGAGAACATAAATACAAATCACTGCTAACATTCTATCATCCAATCACATCAACTAACTCCAAGTACCAGCCCACTTCTCCTCTACAAAATCATCAGTCGCTGTATATAAAAAATAAAAAGGTAAGTGATAAAATCACTCAGTAAGTAGTAAATGCATCACCTTGTGGCTTAAGAGTGTCATACATATATTTACTTTCAAAACACATAGTTAATAGTTCATATAGGAACAAAGTAACATGACATTTTCACATTTAATACAAGTCATATATCATAGTAGAAAACCAATCAATGAGTTCAAACAATGGGTCCAACTTGGCCCTAGATATCCAATTGTTAACTTTAACCCAGTTAACACGGTTATCACTAACTTTTACCTAGTCAGTCCGGTTATTAGGCTAACTTTTACCTGGTTAACACGATCATCACCGACTTTTACTCAATTAGTTCGGTCATTAGGCTAACTTTTACCTGGTTAGCACAGTCACCACTGACTCTTACCCAATCAATCAGGTGATTAAGCTAACTTTCACTCGGTTAGCACGTCAACTAGTCCCATCAAGTCTACCATACACAAGTACTTAGTCGATTCATTTTTCAAACAATTCATTTACACCACGTATGTTCATTTCATAATGAAACAACAAAGTAACCACACCCAAGCCATTTAATATAGCAAATAGAATTTCAAAGCATTTGGTTCATTAAATATCATTTTTCAAAAGCAATTTATTTGCACCACGTATATTCAAATCATAGTAAAACAAGAACATAACCACACTTAAGCCGTTTAATAGAGCAAATATGATTTCAAAACAATTGAACTTAAGCAATTACCATTTTCCAAAACCAAAGGATACAACTACCACTTACATTGTCCGAGCTAACTTGAGTAATCCAAAAAGAATTGATCACGTTCTTCACCTACAACATACAATTACACATTTAATTATATACTAATTCTATCAAGGAATCATAATTGAACTTTAACTCCAGACTTAGGACACAAAACGGAACAATGAAGGCCTATAACAGTTAATCCATGGGTGGGGGAACCATTGATCTGCGCTCGCGGATCCAAACAAGTTGCTCGCGGAAGCCAGCAGAAGCTGAATTGCAGGTGTGAGGTGACTAAGCTGAGTTTGCGGGTCGTACAACCTGACCCATGGCTCACGTACTAGCTTGCCGTGGGTGATAGTTGATCAGTCGCAGGCATGGTTGACTCAATCTTACTCATAGCTCACAGCCAAAGGCTGGCCCATGGTTGCTCCTCTCATGCTGTGGCTCGCAACCTGGACCCTCATTTGACATTCCCACACACCAAATTCATCAAACACCTTATGGGCAATCAACCCAACTTCAAATACTTCATAAAATAGCTTGAAAATCCACTATTAACACTCAAATAAACATCATTAACCACAACCCAACCACTAAAACCTCAATTACCCATGAATTCACATACAAAATAGGAAACCCATCATCAATCTTAAGCATATTCACCATTATAAGTGCAAAACATAACCATTAGAACATAATCCATCATCATAATCTGCCTATTTATTCTCTAATAACCCAATAATTACACTGATCACTACCATAAAGCAAAAATTCAAGAAAAATAGAGTAGAAATTGGGGAAAGCCACTTTGAATAATAGGTGGAGTAGAGCCCTCTTGGTTTTCTTTCCTTCATTGCTCTTGATTAGGCAAAATCCCATCTTAATTAGAGAGAGAAATGAAGGGATTAGGAAATGGGTCTTTGGGAGAGGTAGAGAGAGAAAGAGATGAGAAGGCAAAATGAAAAAATAAGGAAACCCTAATATTTCTAAGTATGCCACATTGACTCTAATAATCATTAAGCCCTCCCTCATATGGAAATATTACTTCTTCAAATTTACTGGTTGTCAAATTATTGAAATACCCCTAAGGGTCCTTGGTATTACAGAATTAAATCAAAGATCTTGTATAAAACAAGAAAAGCTCTCGAATGATTACTTTTTCTTCAGATAAGAGGGGAGCAGTTTAAAAATGAAGGGATTAGATCATGGATCTTGTATGAAATAAGAAAAGTTCTCGAATGATTACTCTCTCTTTAAATAAAAGGGAAGCAATTTAAAAATGAAGGGATTAGACCACATATCTTGTCTAAAACAAGAAAAGCTTTCCTCGGACAACGACATTCCTTCTTGGTGAAGACAATTTGGATTGCTAATTTGAGACATCAAGCTTTCCAAGTCCCTTGTCTTTTGTTGCATTTATTCAACGTTTTATAGCTATTTCCAATTCATGCACAATGATATGGTTGCTTCAATCGACTATAGAACCAGCACAAAAAACATCACGTTGATCATTTCGAAAAATGAATCAACTTACTCCAAATTGTTGTCTTACTAATCCATCACAATTGGTTAACTATGTACCTTGGCTTGAAGCTTAAAGGATCCATTTTCACCATCCTACCATGGAGTGGTAAAATTTAGGGCTCGGAATTGGGAATTTATCACTTATTCTTCGCTCGCTCGCTCGCTCGCACTCGATCTCTCTCTCACTCTCCCTCTCTCGTTGATTACACCTTCATTTGAGTTACATAATGGTACTTGAAGTACAAGTTCATTTATGAAAATTTTGTTGTTCTTTCTTGCCAAACAAGATAGACCTTTAAAGGCTAGCTTTCTAATTTTTTACAAGAAGATCATTTCCCATCATGGAAGCATAAATCCTATTAATGGTATGGCCTGAGTGAATCATAGAATGGTATTTGAGCTTTACGAGGATCATAATGGATCTTCAAACCTCCATATTGAATATGCAATTGAAGAACAGGTGTTCCATTGATTTATTTTGTTGGTTGCAAATCGGATTCTATGATGCCGTAATTGAATAGTTTGTCTTTGGTTTTAAATAGCTAGACATGAAAAAAGTAATGTTTTGGAATGTGCCCTTTTACAGTCTTTTTTTTTTTTGAAAAATTTGCTAATTTGGTCCCTCACATTTCAAAAAAAGAATTTTTTTAATCTCTCACATTCAAAATTAGTGAAAATAGTCCCTCTTATAAAAAGTGTGCCCAATTAGTCTAAAAGCTCATTTTTGCTCAAATTTTTGACAAATTCAAGAGCAAAAATAAAAACACACTTTTTTTCAATTAATCAAAAGCTACATTTCCTTTATGGGTTCAACAATATAAATAGGATAGGATCCAATTGCATATTTTCATTAACAAATTTTTGCAAAAATAGTCCCTCGTATAAAAAGTGTGCAAAAAGTGTGCCCAATTGGTTTGAAAGCTCATTTTTGCTCAAAATTTCGGCAAATTCAAAGGCAAAAATGAAAACACACTTGTTTCAATTAACCAAAAGCTACATTTCCTTTATAGGTTCAATGATATAAATAGGATAGGATCCAATTGCATATTTTCGTTAACAATTCTTTGCATCAATAAAGAACCTTTTTGAATTTGGATACAGCTATATATTTCTTACTATATTACATACGAAGTGTGTTTCTATTTTTTTTTTTTTGAATTTGCCAAAAAAATTGAGCAAAATGAGCTTTGAGACCAATCAGCAGGCTTTTTATATTTGAGGGACTATTTTGGCTTATTTTGAATGTAATGGGCTATTTTTTTTTTTTAATGTGAGGGACCAAATTTATTAATTTTTCTTTTTTTTTTCCCTTAAAGACTTTTTTCTGTATAGATTTGACATTAGAATCTCTTAATGGTGAAGCTGTCCACATACCTTTGTCCCCTACTAAGAGAATCTTGGGAATCCTTGTCAACTCTTGCCAATTAGGGGTGAGTAAATTCGGTAAATACCGAATTGCTGACCGAATTCGAATTGAATTCGGTAAACCGAATTCGGTTATTCGGTCGGTAATTCAAAAAATCTGAAAAAAATAAAATCGAATTCGGTCGGTATTCGAAAATAAAATTCTAATTCGGTAATACTGAATTTAGCATTAATTGGGCTAGTAATATGGTTGTGGGTTAAGTTATTTAATCATTGGGTTGAGCCATTATTTCCTTAAGCCCATTTTTTCCTTCTTAAGCCTATTATTTTTTAATTTTTTAATTTTTTAATTTTTAATTTTTTGAATTCGGTTACCGAATTAATATACCTATTTACCGAATTGAATTTGAAGTCGAATTTGGTTTGGTATTAATTAAATTCGAAATCGAACTCAGTCGGTAAATTTGAAAAAAAAAATATCGAATTGACCGATTTCAAATTACCGAAATACCTACCGATTCTAACCCCTATTGCCAATAGACATTAAATCTGGTAAACATATTTTATGGTGGATAGGGCTGTTAAAAAAATAAAAAATTGAGAAAACTGATCGGATCTATAAATTAGATTTTGCGCTACATCGTACATTTTATCAGTGCTAAATTAGAATTTGCATTTGCACTATGTCATACATTTATAATGTTAAATCAGAAATTGCATTTCGACATCAAATACTAATCTTTAAGGGACAGGGGATAAAATTTTACCCCAGAGAGAGAGAGAGAGAGAGAGAGAGAGAGAGGAGTTGGATGGATCAATGGAGGGAGAGGAATGTGTACGACAGGCCTTTCCATGTGGGGTTATGAAAACTAGTTAGAATACTTGATTTGGCAGGTCTTTCCTTGTGGGGCTATGAAAAGTGGTTAGATCAGTTGACCGGGCTTGTACAGGGAAATTCTTGATATCCGTGGAGAAATTGTCGTGGCCCTAAATAAAATTTTTCCTTAGGCAATATCATTTACTTAAAATAAAAGGACCGGATAATGTTAGTGAAAAAGGCTAGATTCATTGCTTGTGTTGATGAGTTGATGAAATATTGTATTTCCAAGGTAGGGCATATGGATGCTCTGAAATATACGAAAAATAATCAGCCCTCAGAATTTTTTGGATATGCATTTTTAAAAAAAAATTACTTTTCAAATATATTTTCTAACTATCTTTCTATGTTACAAATACATATATTCAAAAAATATATTAGTAACATATATTTTCTAACTATCTTTCTATGTTACAAATACATATATATTCAAAAAATATATTAGTAACATTTTTCAAAAAAAATGTCATCTATAAAGAGTCAAAAAATAATGACGAGACTCAATGGCACGAGACTCAAAGTCGATTATAAGTCTCGTTTAGATTTTTCCAAAACATCAAATAGAGAGCTCATTGTTTGACCCCAGAAAAAAAAAAAAAAAAAACATAGAGAGCTCATTGGAGGGCCAACTTATCTAACACTACCGACAATCAAGAAAACCGCCAAGATTCCACCATTAAAGTGGATTGTTTTGGACTCCAAATCCAAGCTTTAATCCAAGCAATGATATTTAAGGAACATCTTTTGGATGCTACTCTTAGCAGATTTATTCCTTTGTAATATAGGCTTTTGCCTCCTCGTGACCCAAAAAGAAAAAGTTGAAACTCCAACAACATAAAGTACAATAATTGAGGTGTTTAGACTTTCAAATCTGGCTTCCCAAGTCTTCATTTGACGATTAAAATGAAGTTCAAATTTAATTAAACTTGAACTGGTCTGCCCCGGTGATCGTCACAGCAACAGGGAACTCAATAGTTTCATCTCCACATTTTCAGTTCTTGTATGTTGATTTTCCATAAATTAGCATGGTTTTTAATTATTATATGACCTGTCTCTTCATTACTTCTTTAAGTATAACCTACGTACAATGAAGAAACTAGGTGTTTGGATAAAGAATCTCCGAGGGTATAATATGTTGATATGGTTGTACCAATTGTGTGATGTGTTATTTGTCAAGCATGCTATATAAGATCGGGTAGGAAATTGGTGCAAATGCAAACCAAAAATTGAAAAAAAAAAAAAAAGGTTTAAAAAGCAACTGCAAATTGTAAAAGGGATCCTTAATTATGATTTATGCTTTTTGCAAACCTAGAAGTCGCCTTACATTCTACAAAAAGGAGAACTTTTGTTACGAAAAGAACAAGCACTAGTAAGGATTAAGGACAACATCATTAACTCCACGAAGCTCCTAGTGCAAAAGCATGTCAATGTGGAATAAGAGGAGGAGAAAATGCAAAGATGTCAATGCAGAATGAGAGGAGAAAAGGCAACAGTGAAAAGGAGGGCTCATGTATTATGATCATCTAGGGCCATGCACTACAAGGAAGCACTTAATTTAGACTTGGAAATTCTTGAAAGTTATGGAACAACATTAAAAGAATGCATCTGTAGTTCATCTAGCTCATGATGAGGATTTGTTGGGCATGTTCTTTTTAGTGTTGGAAACTATAGCTGATTTTATCTATAGATTAGAGCACTCAATTTAGAATTAGATTAAAAAATCAAGCTAGATAAGTGATTATATTGTAATCAATTCGAATCTAAGTGCTTGCATGGCATATTTAGCCGAGATGTGGAATTTTCGATTGGATACCTTCAAATTTGATAATTGATGACCATCTTTTGTTCTTTTTCTTTTCATGCAATGGCAATTGATCTTTGATAAATGATATAATGAGGGTACGTATATCTTTAATTAACAACAGTTTCATTTAATATACTATAGAATTTCTTGTAATTGAGACGGGAAGTTTGTTTATATATGTTTTGGTGATTAACATTTTAAACAGAAGGAAAGTCTCATCTTCAAAACGTATTATTGAGTGAGAGCCAGACTTTAGAAGGTAAATGATCTTATAAGACAAGATGTTGGTTTTTCCGCTACCAGAAATGTCATCTTTCTAGTATCCAACCGGTACTAGCGGAACCGAAAAAAGTTATCATTCTTAAGAGGTACGATCCAAATAATGTCTATATGCTTATGTTGGTTAAATAAAAATTGTATTTTTAAGCATTATTTTTAATAGAATCATAATTCTTATAGTCAATAAAATGACATCACATTTGCTGTTATGAGCACACAAATCAATTTAGAAAGATGTCCCTGTTAAAATATGATCCAGAGTTTTAAAAAAGCAAGGGAAAAAAACACAAATCTTCAACAGCAAAAGTTCAAACAAATTAAAGACAGAGAAACAACAATTTTTAACCCACATGGTATAAAATTGATTCCTAGTTATATCTATTGGTGACTGCCAACTAAAAAAATTAATTTAAAGGGCCTTGACAGAAGGATATATTACATATAAAAGAGCATAATAAGATCTATAGGGACTTCTTAGAAACACCATACATGGTTTGTCTATTTGTGCTGTCAGGGCATAGGATAAAAGATAGGTTTAGTGTCACTTTTTTTTAGCCTAATGATAAATTTGTTTTGCAAGAGTTTCTATATTTAAGGAAGTGGACAGTAATATGGGAGTTTCAATAATAAATCTGTATTTTTTTCTGTGCTTTAAGATACATAATAGAAAAATTCTTATAACATTTGAAATCATTAAAGATATTCACTTCTTACAAAAGATACACTTTGTGAATTACATAACTGAATCACATACATGATGCACAAATTTTTAAAGCATTTTCTAGTAAAGACCCAATCAGTGGGTGTGTTCAAGGAAAATGGTTTAATTAATTCTTACTGCAATTGGTTCACAAGTTTTAGAGAAGTGATCAATTTGAAGCCTGTCCAAGACAGAAATTTGTTACCATAAGGTGAAAAGCTGACTTAACTAGTAACAGCGTTAGTCATAGACGGATTACAAGCAATTGTGTGCCAAAAATTATGAAATTCTATGTAGACATAATTTTTCTTCGTTAGAGATCTCAAGATTTCATGAAAGTAGTTATCGGATACAAATGAGTCAACCCCAATTCACAAACACATCCTTTAATATCCACATAATTTTTTTGGCTTAGTTTAGTTCATTGAACGATAGTAGATGATCATATTATATTGTTAGCCCACTTGGTTCGCTATTAGTAATTAGTGTTTTCACCCAAGAGAATTCGCAGTCAAAATTATCATTATCATTAGACAGGGTAAAATGTTGGATGAGGCGTTGGGCGGGGAAGGGATTGGGATTATTCATCTTCAACAAGGGATGTGGAATTAGAATGCAAATAAATCTTATTTGTTCAATCAAAAATAATAAAAGATAATTATATCTACAAACTTGAATGTTTCAATGTACCTCACATTCTAATCTATTATGATTTTAAAAATAAGGGATATTTCAAAAGCCTCACCTAAGGTGTCTGACAATTTTGCTTAACACCCTTGAAGTTTTCAGTATTACAATTACCTCCCTTAATGGCATAAAATGACTACAACGTCCTTCATCAAATAATAATTCTTATACGGAAAACAGTAAATTGTTCTTTTTTAAGACCCTTGCCCATTAGTTTGACTAAAGTTTTGTTCCTCTTCACATTTGACCTTCGTTCTGGTTTCTTTGTGCAATAAGACCGTGAATATTTGTTGCATCCTTTTTTATTTTCTTCAAAGCTTTATTTGTGTTGTAGTACCAGGCATATTTGTTCTTTACTCTCACTTAATAAAGCTAAGAAATTGGGTAAGAGAGAGGAAAAAGAGTAAGGTGTTATCCATGTACTTGGTTGTTCGTAAGAAGTAAAATGAGAAAGTCGAGTACGTGGGCATATGTTATAGATAGCGTGATTGTGTGCAATCTGATAGGTTTTAGGATTTGTAAGAGAAGGAGAATTGAAATAGATAGTAGGTACAAAGTAGTAGATTTTTGAGGGAATAGTTGCGGGTTAAAAGCCTTGGCAAAAGTTGTGGATAATTTAACATTTTTATAAATTATTATAGAATGCTTTTGTATGAAAAATTACTCAAGGCAATTTAGGATATTCATAAGATTTTTTTCTTTGCTTACATCAACAAAGTAAACCCCAAACTAAATTTGGAGGGAGGTAACTGTAATTTTTCAAACTTGGAATGTGCTAAGCGAAATTGTCAGATACCTCAGGGCAGATTTATGAAAGTATCCCAGAAAATAATTACACGGGTTCATGCCAGTAAGCAAACTCTAAACAAATCAAGTTCTTTTTTCTATATAAAAAGTTTCCTTGGTCTCATATTTAACCTACTTAATTCCTAGTGAAAATCTATTTAACAAACTGAAAAACAACTAGCAATCAATATGATCTCTCTCAAGACATTCTGCCAATAAATGGCAATTCTTCAAATGGATAATAGAATTCTATACAGGATTGACTATTATTTCCATGCAGAAATGAAGCTAATAATGCATAATAAAAATGGTACCGGTTATGGCCGGCATTTCCCTGCATAACTAGGCTTTGGTTTCTTCCGACAATTTTATGGTTCATTAGTAGCAACTAACAGGAGATTTGCAATGCCAAGATAGTGATGGATGGTTACCTTTCTACTATTAAGGTTGTTGGGACACCAGGACCAATTATTAACATTATCTAGGGAATCACACGCTGGATTCGCAATGAAGACAGCTAATTGACTAAGGAAAAAATGTAGGCAAGTTTCATAAGTTCATGATTGTCACAATGCGCAATAGCCTTTGCACGAGCTTGAGCGTGCGAGAGACAATCCTCAATATCAATCTAGAACAAAATTTCCCATACTAGTTCTTTCTTTCTTTAGTTACCTGTCAAATGTAGTTTACTTTTTAGATGAAAGTTGAAATAGTTAATTTTTGCAATTCAAGAGCCCAAATTTAAGATATTGATGACTGCACCTCCCAAAAAAGGAGAAAAGAAAAACAAATGCACCAAACTTTTTTTTTCTTCTCCTCTTTGCAAGAAAAAGTTTAAAAAATTTGGTTCTCTCTTTTTTTTGACCTGAGTCCATACACGTTTCAATGGGTCTTACTGTAATTTGTTTGTGTGGAAATATACGGCCTAAACCAAAAAAAAAAAAAAAATTAAAACAACAGTGTAAATTAATGTTGAAGAAGACAAAAATCCAGATGGTGGATTTTGATCCATTGCTAACCAAATCGGCTAATTGTAATGTATATCTGGAAATGCAGTTAAGTACAATACGAAAAGTATTTTGGTGTATGTATATTGTCTATCCATGCACAACATGATTGGAGGGGTCTTTAAAACAATGAGGCCCTATTCAATCAAAGCTGTACATTGGTCCAAGACGGGGACGAGGACCATCTGTCGTTGTGGCTTATTTGCATTGGTTTTCTTTAGATTGGACATCCTCTAGGTCCCACATTTCTAAATCCTTTCATTACATGTTCACCTACTTCACCTCCTCTTCGTCTCTTATATTGGCTAATCGTGGTAGTGTTAACTTGGCCGGCTACGGGCCATAGGCTTGATGACAAGTAACAACTAATCAAAAGAAGAAACCTGTCATGCTCTAGCATTGGAAGTTCTTTTTTTCCATACTATTTCTGCATTTGCTTTTTTTTTTTCCACTGGATTAGTTTAATCAGAAAAATTACGAAATCAATTTGAATTCCAATTTTCATATTGCTTCCTCTGTCCTTTTTTGACCCCATTTTGGCATATAAACTTTTTTTTTTTTCCTGAAGAAGAGGGAAGAGCAATGAGAAATGAGAAGAATGATAAATACTTGCATCCGACTCTCAAGATAATTTAACGAAGATCTTAACCGTTCATTTTGACAATTCAATTGGTATTTCCCCATCTTATAAAGGGCCTAAATTGCCACTAAATTTTATCAAAGTTCTCATTTTGAACATTAAATTTTCTTACGATAAATGACAACTATAACAATTATGAAAACACCTTCAAATCTTCTTTGAAAATTTTTACCTTACTATGGCCTCTTTCAAGTTTTGTATCATGCTTCATACTTATGAACCACAAAAGAAATTTTAAAGGGTAGAGTTCATAAAAATTAAAACATAGAAGCCAGGAAAAGTGAAAAATTTCTTGAAAAGCCATTAAATCAGGCTATGTAATCTAAAAGGTCTCGTGAGATCGTATTGAAATTATAAAATATGGTACAAAAAACACTCATGTAATTCTATTGATTTTGCCATTCAATTATTAGAACTGTAAATTATGTTGTAAATTCATCCAATTTACTCCCACTAAAAGATAGTGGAAGAGAATTCATCATAAGAAGTATTAAGTAGCATATATGATCGTTGTCACCATTTGGTAAAACATAATTCTTCATGTGATATGGAAAATGAGCATAAAAATACATTGGGAGATATGATTTTGACTTGGAATCTCCTTTAGCGTGACACACACCAGGCACATGCACATAATCCACGAAAGACAATTTTGATGAAATTATTTATTTCCGATTGCTGCCAAATTGTAAATACACAATCCATAAGAGACAATTTCGATGAAATTATTTATTTCTGATTGCTGTCAAATGTCAAATTATAAATACATAGACCATGAAGGACAATTTTGATGAAATTATTTAATTCTGATTGCAGTCCAATTGTCAAATTATAAATTCGTAATCACATCCTTTTTTCTACCTTGCTAATTGTTTCACTTTGTATTTTTATGAAAATACCATATCGATATCTATTTTCCTACTGTATGAGCACTGAATGAAATTTCTTTTAGTATACCAAAATATTTAAACAAACAAAATAATCACAAAATAAAAATTCTAAATGTTGATTGACACAATTGATATTAAAAATTATGAAAAATAAATACTTGTTTGTGGGATATTTTTCAAAACGTTATTATAACAGTTTTGAAAATTTTTCTCAATAAATATATATATAAAATTAAAAATTATTTAAAAACATATTTTAAAAAAAGGATACCAAACAAATGAATTGAAAAATTATTCAACAAATTTGAGTGGCTGTTTATAAAAAAAAAACAAAAAGACACATCCTCTCAAGTGAAACAGCTAATAATAGGTATGTCTATCATTTCTCCTCACAAGTCACAAACACAAACTTGACAGTAACTATCCAAACAAAAAAAAAAAAAAAAAAAAAAAAAACACATTAGGCTAAGCCCTAGTCAAGGGAAAAAGTGGGTCCCATTCCTACAGGTCAGCAGCTCAGCAGCAGTCAAGTACACTCCTAACCCATTAGCATCACTGCATCCCACAAGAGGACGTCAAACAATCCTAAAACAAGATTTAATAAATCGCCTTGACGTCCACGATGTGAAAGATTCTTCCAAAACAACAAGTACTTTTTTGGCGGGTAAAGCTCCTAATTTGCTGACAAATTATTCAATTAAGAATCCCATTTCCCGCTGTTTCTTTTTCCTCTGCCTTTTTTGTTTGTTGCAGACTTTAATTTTTCTTTTTCAAAAACTTTATTTAAATAAATGCTAAAAACTTTGGTTAAATAAATTAATCTCAAAAGAATGAATTGAGAGAATCAACAGCAATTAAAGGGTCTTTATTAAAAAGCCCATCTAAACAAAATTCCAAATCGTAAAACGAGACAAGGTTATGGTTTATACTGGGTTCCCCCCACATGTCTGTTTAGAGAGAGAAAAAATCCGTGAAAGTGATGGTTTTTAGAGAGAGAAATTGAATGAATATTTTTGGGTGAGACAAAGGCAACTTGCCTTTCTGGGTTTTTTTGACTTTATTGTGTATTTAGAGTGAAACAGTTTTGTTTTGGATTCTTATTTTCAGAAGCTTTTGGTCTTTTGGAAGCTAATTTGTGTTGCTATTAGGGTTCTTAAAGGCCAAAGCTTTTTTTTAGTCCATTCTGTTTTTGTTGGATTTAATGCAGTTTTAATGCAGATTTGGAGACCCTTCTGCTTCAGTTTTAATGGGTCTGAGGCTGTGAGTTGAGTTACAAAGTGTACCATCACCAAGTGTTTTGGTGTGTCTAAGCAAATCTACAGTTTCAGGCTTTTTTGGCTGTAAAGATTGTTGCTTGGAGTGTAACTGCTGCTTTCTTGAGCTACGTCCTCAGCTAAAATGGTAATGTATGCTGAGGAAATGCTGCCTTTTCTGTTGTTAGATCTGTGAAAGTGATTTTGATTTCTGGGATCTTCTTTTCCAGTCATTTCTTGTTTTGCATCAGTAAATGTTGCTGGAAAGTGTTTTTTTCTTCAGCTTAGAAGTTTCCTGAAGTATATGTTGTTGCAGCTTTCCTCTTCATGTTCCGCTGTAAAACAGTAAATAGCACTGGAGTTCTGGTTGAATTTGTGATTCTCGGTTATTTTGGTACTTTGTTAGAGGACTCTCTTAATTGATGATGGTAAATGTTTTAATTCTGGGTGAAAGTTTTGGGGTTAAATAGGTTTGATATTTGTATTTGAGTGCTAAAGAGGACATATTTGGTTCTTTTGAGCAAATTTTCACTTTTGTGATGCTAATATTTTGTATGAACTAGTTCGATAGTATATTCGACAGTATCTTTTGAAGGGTGTAAATTTGGGAAGTTTAGATTGGAGAGTTGAATCATAAGTTTTTCTTCTTGAGCTTCATTTGGACCTATGAAGCTAATTGGTATTTTGGCATTGGCATTTTGTTTCTTGTCTGCCCTGGGGCAACTTCCTTCCCAGGACATATTGACATTGCTGGAATTCAAGAAAGGAATTAAGCATGACCCAACTGGGTATGTGCTCCAGTCATGGAATGAGGAGTCCATCGACTTCAATGGGTGTCCCTCCTCTTGGAACGGTATAATGTGTAACGGTGGTAATGTTGCAGGTGTTGTCCTTGACAACCTTGGTTTGTCGGCAGATGCTGACTTAAGTGTATTTTCTAATCTTACAATGCTTGTGAAACTTTCAATGTCAAACAACTCTATTACTGGGAAGTTGCCCAACAATATAGGTGATTTCAAAAGCCTCGAGTATTTGGATTTGTCAGACAATCTGTTCTTTTCGACCTTGCCACCTGGAATCGGTAACTTAGGGAGCTTGAAGAATATTTCATTAGCTGGTAACAACTTCTCTGGCTCGATTCCAGATACC
The DNA here is from genome assembly GCA_024721245.1 of Mitragyna speciosa. Lineage (NCBI taxonomy): Eukaryota > Viridiplantae > Streptophyta > Magnoliopsida > Gentianales > Rubiaceae > Mitragyna > Mitragyna speciosa. The sequence continues at coordinate 12,611,301 of CM045552.1, read as the reverse complement.
ATTTCTGGGCTTAGATCGATTCAGTCCTTGGACTTGAGTCACAACTCTTTTTCTGGTGAAGTGCCACCGTCTTTGATGAAGTTGACAAGTTTGGTATCTATTAATTTGTCTCTTAATGGATTTACAAAGAGGATCCCAAAAGGTTTTGAGCTGATGGCGAATCTTGAGGTGCTTGACCTGCATGGCAATATGTTTGATGGTAATTTAGATTCAGAGTTCTTGCTGCTTACTACTGCAACTCATGTTGATGTTAGCGGGAATTTGCTTGTGAGTTCTTCTCAGCAGCAGAAATTTTTGCCAGGGATTTCTGAGTCGGTCAAGTATTTGAATCTTAGCCGCAACCAGCTGACAGGATCACTTGTCGGTGAGGCACAAGTATTTGGGAACTTGCAGATTCTGGATTTGAGCTATAATCAGCTATCTGGGGAGCTACCTGGGTTTAATTTTGTATATGACCTTGAGGTTCTTAAACTCAGTAACAACAGATTCTCTGGATTTATTCCTAATGACCTTTTGAAAGGTGGTTCCCTGGTTCTATCTGAGTTGGATTTGAGCGGCAACAACCTGACAGGTAAATTAATAATTAAAGAATGTACGTAAATCATTTTGTTTTGTTTCTGAATACACTCGGTAGGTGTAATCTGTTCCTACTAATCAACTTGACATTGAAGTATCTATTCAACTTGCAAGGTAAGCTTTTTTCTTATTTTGCTTTCTAACTTGACATAATGTACTCTATTTTGCAGGCCCAGTAAGTATGATAACATCAACCACATTGCGCGCACTTAATCTTTCCTCAAATGCCCTTTCTGGTGAACTTCCACTGCTGACAGGAACTTGTGCAGTAATTGATTTATCCAAAAACCAATTTGAAGGAAATTTGACTCGAATGCTGAAATGGGGAAACATTGAAATTATAAATCTAAGTCAAAATAGATTGACTGGATCCATCCCAGAGGTAACTGCCCAATTTTTGCGCCTGCATTACTTTAACATCTCTCGTAATACATTGAGTGGCTCCCTCCCGAAAGTCTTGACGCAGCTTCCTAAACTTGCCATCCTTGACCTCAGTTTCAACCAGTTGGATGGACCTCTTCTAAGTAGCCTATTAACTGTTCCTACTCTTCAAGAACTTTACCTACAGAGGAACACTCTAAATGGAAATATTGATTTCTTTCCGCCTTCATCAAATGCATCAAATCTCCAAATGCTTGATCTTTCTCATAATCAATTTGATGGCGGTTTCCCTGATGGGTTTGGATTTCTTTCTGGACTTCAAGGTCTCAATATCGCTGGAAATAAATTTTCTGGTTCTCTTCCAACTTCAGTTGGTGACATTAAATCCCTAAATTCATTGGACATTTCAGAGAATCATTTTACTGGTCCACTGCCAACGAATTTACCTGACAGTCTTCAAACCTTCAATGCATCACTAAATGATCTTTCAGGGGTTGTCCCAGGGAATTTGAGAAAATTTCCTTTGTCTTCTTTCTATCCTGGAAATTCGGAATTACAATTTCCAAATCCTCCTGCTGGATCAAACCAGGTTCCAACAAAAAATCACGGAAAGAGACCGATGAAAACAATTGTTAAAGTGGTAATAATTGTTGCTTGTGTGATTGCCCTGGTTGTTGTTATCCTGCTCGCCATTTTCATTCATTATATCCGTATATCAAGGAGGCCTCTGCCAAGTATATCAAGCAAAGATGGGCGTCACCAAGCCCCTCAAAATCCTTCTACCTTTAGTGGAAGAGACAGTGGTGGTGGTCTGGTAGTTTCAGCAGAGGATCTTGTGACTACACGTAAAGGTTCATCATCAGAGATTATTAGTCCTGATGAGAAAATGGCAGCCGTAACTGGCTTTTCTCCATCGAAGGGCAGCCACTTTTCTTGGTCACCTGAATCTGGGGATTCCTACTCTGTTGAAAACCTTGCTCGACTAGATGTTAGATCCCCAGATAGGTTGGCTGGTGAGCTTTTCTTTCTTGATGACACGATCTCATTTACGCCTGAGGAACTATCAAAGGCCCCAGCTGAAGTCTTGGGGAGGAGCAGTCATGGGACATCTTACAGGGCAACATTAGACAGTGGATTGTTCTTGACTGTAAAGTGGTTAAGGGAAGGAGTTGCTAAGCAAAGAAAGGAGTTTGCTAAAGAGGCCAAAAAATTTGCAAATATCAGACATCCAAACGTGGTGACTTTAAGAGGGTATTATTGGGGACCCACACAACATGAGAAGTTAATTCTTTCAGATTACATCTCTCCAGGAAGCCTTGCAAGTTTTCTATATGGTAAACTCTGCTCAATCTTGTATTATTTTCTTCAGCCAATATAAACTTAAGCATCATACATGCATTGGTTTTTCCAAAAGTAGTCCATTCATGCATGTTTTATAGTGTTTTGCTTTTGTCTGGTATTTTGTTTCTGATTCCATCTAACTAGTAGACATTTAGGGAACACTTCTTTATCTGCTCTAAATGCTAACAATTAAACTAAGTTGTCATTTCATCTCAATCTAATTTGTAGCTCTTGTTTAGCCATATATCTCTTTCCCGAAAAAAATCTGTGAATCAAGAACACATTCCCTAGTCTTGTTTGGGAGTCATTGCATTATAAGGACCTTGTTAACCTAGAGAAGTATGTCGTCTAGGAATCTGATGTAACAGAGAATCAACTGGTCTTTGTACGTATCCTATCCAGACCATTCTCAGATAGTACTGTTTGTTCCAAAATCAGCTGCTAAACTGCAACCTCTGCAATCCACTTCTAGTGTAGATCCCAGGGAGGCAACTCTCCTCTGGTTTTCATTTTAGCATGATTAATGTTCGCAAGACTCCATGGATGTAAACATCTGCCTGTTACATTCTGCCTATTGGGGACCGGTGGAATTATCAGTGTTGAGATCACTTTTAAAATAGTTGACAAAACAGAGACATTTCTTCTTCTTTTTCTAATTGATGCCTTGACCATTTCCTGAATAAATTCAAATTTATATATGAATCTGGCTATCCGCTAGTTGGTAAAGCTTCTTTATAAAATTTCTTTTTAAGCCATGAAAATGTTCGTGGCTTCCTTGTGAAGTATACTTTTTGGCTACTTTTTTATTTCAAAATTTTCTTTTGTTGGTATATTCTCCTCTGATTGCAGGTAATGCATATCAGAAGGGTTTTAGATTAAAAATAAGGGTGATGATGTATTGCTCCTAAATCTCAAAGGAAAAATAACATTCTATTTGGCTATGACTAGATAAATTTTATATTGCATTCTGACCGAGCCTTAATTTACAGATCGACCTGGAAGAAAGGGTCCGCCTCTAACCTGGGCACAGAGGCTCAAGATAGCAGTTGATGTTGCACGTGGCCTGAATTATCTCCATTTTGATCGAGCGGTTCCTCATGGAAACCTTAAAGCAGCCAACATATTATTAGATGGTCCTGATTTTAATGCTAGAGTTGCGGATTACTGCCTTCACCGCCTCATGACTCAAGCAGGCACTGTTGAACAGATTCTTGATGCTGGGGTATTAGGCTATCGTGCACCAGAATTGGCTGCATCTAAGAAGCCGCTGCCTTCCTTTAAATCAGATGTTTATGCTTTTGGAGTTATTTTGTTGGAACTACTTACTGGAAAGTGTGCTGGTGATGTTGTTTCTGGTGAAGATGGTGGAGTTGACTTGACTGACTGGGTGAGGTTGAGGGTGGCAGAAGGCCGTGGGTCGGATTGTTTTGATGCATCATTAATGCCTGAGATGGGGATTCCTGCAGCAGAAAAGGGAATGAAGGAGGTACTTGGGATAGCTTTACGATGTATACGCTCTGTGTCTGAAAGGCCGGGTATCAAGACTATATATGAGGATCTGTCGTCCATATAGTTTGTTGATTTTCTTTGATGAACAATGATGAAAGTGGGAATCAAATAGCTCATTGACCTCCCTTTTGAGTAGTTAAATTAGGAATTCTTTTGGTATGCTGCTTTAATTTACTAACCATTTTGTAAATCAGTGCATATTTTCGATATGCGAGGCAACCCCTGGGTTGAAGAGCTTGATTATCACTTTAAGGGTACTTTTAAAAAAGTTAACCAAATCGAAAAATCTTATCGATCATCATAGCCTATTTGCTTAATCCTATGGCAAGTTGGGACTTTCCCACTTGCTGCAGTCTGACACTGGTCTCCTGATGATAATCGAAAAGGCCTAGCTCTTTCAGGTTTAACTCGTATTCATAGCATATTCATGCCTATATTTTGTGGAACCGGTAATCACTCCAACGACGATTGCCTGAAAAGTTGTGTATCACCAAAATCTTTCAAGTTTTTCTTGCCTACTTTTGAGTGCCCGTTTTACTTCTCCTGGTCATGCGGTTGGATGGAGGTTTGTGTCTGTTTCTGTTAAAATGGGTTAAATTTAAGTCGCATGGAATCCTTTTTGTGAAATGAAATACGCAGGAATGCAGGGCCTTTGAACCTTAGCAAAAATTTTATTTTTGTTGAAAAACTAAGTATATTTCTTCCTCAATGCTTGAATTTGAAGGATTAGTGTTATGAACGTGATAAAAGCTCCTAATCGAGGCAGAGAAACGGGGAATTCTTTCTGTGAAACGAAATACGCAGGCATGCAGGGCCTTTTGAACCTTAGTGGAAATTCTATTTTTGTTCTGAAACTAAGTACGCTTCATCCTCGATGCCCTAACTTGAGATAGAAGTTCCTAATCATGGCAGAGAAATGACAATTTTTTATGGAGAGTCAGTTTACAATCTCACTTGTAAACTTAGTACTATGAACAAATTTCCTTCTTGGATTAACGTGCAATATTTATTTATGCGGTCTTTGTCTAAATTACGTTGTTCGCAAATGGGGCAACTTAGACAAATATGGATTTGGCGTGGTTAAACAGCGACAACTCAAAAAAAGGTACTTTTACGTGTTTCGCAAATAGGGTAGCACATAGATTCCTTCCGGTATTTGTCTTTAGCGGATATTGTGGTCTATTGGGATGATTTCACTGCCACTGTAACTGCTGCTGTGTATGAACTTATAACATGCTACTGTCCTTTTACTCGCCGAGAGAGAGAGAGAGAGAGAGAGAGAGAGAGAGAGAGAGAGAGAGAGAGAGAGAGAGAGAGAGAGAGAGAGAGAGAGAGAGAGAGAGAGAGAGAGAGAGAGAGAGAGAGGAGAAAATGTCACTTGCAACAAGCTTACAACAAAATGAAAAAGAACTCACGTTCAATGAGGAAAATACAGCAATAACAACTAAAGAAATATATTGGAAAGCAAAGATAAGTAAAAGTTACTAGTGTCCCGGTAGAATTACATAAAAAAAAAATGGAGAAAGCCAAATTAGGAAGAGAATGCTGGTGCCTGTTTTTGTTGAGGGAAGTGAATTCAATAATCTTGCACAGATAAAGGCTTTAACAATTACACCATGGCCTGAAATATTTGATGAATGGAGCCCGTTGTAATGGTTCCAGGTTCTCTATTACATTTTTCCTATTACATTTCATGTTACATCCGTTGATTGAGTGACACATGTCCTCTGTGATGGAAAATTACAAAGAATTTAGAGTCTAACTGGATATGTGTCACTCTATTAATGAGTGTAATATGCAGTATAACAGGAAAAGTGTAACAGAATATCCATTGCCCATTGTAATATCACTTGATTCAATGCCCATCATTTATTATACACCTAAATACAAGTCTATCTACCTTCAAATGTGATTATGTATGTGCGTGGATTTTAATTGTCAATCATCCAAAAAGAAATACTAGTATACAAGTAGCCAAAATTTCGACGCCAAATTACAGAATGATAGATCAACTATTGTTTGGGGCCTTTCTAATTTCTTCAACTTGAAACTTTTTTGGACTCGCCCCATTTGAACTGAAATGTATGTTTGAACCGAAAAAATCCTCCAAAAAAAAATAAAAAAGTTAGTGTGTTATCTGGCATGTGCTCCAAATCTAATTGACTAGGATGATTACTGAATACCTAAGATGATTTGTGAATATATATATAGATAAGGGGTGATAAATGTTATGTCTTAATATATGTTTTTAGTGTGTTTTTAGTTTAGTTAGAATGAATTTGGCTTCAATATATCATTTTCTAGTTTTTAGGGTTTTCTCTCGAGAATTAGGGTTTAGATGTGACATTGTTATTTTGAGCAAATTAATGCACAATTTTAGTATAATTTTGCATGTTCATGATAATCTATCATAATTTGGATCAATTGAAGTGCATTGGATTTCATTTTTTGAAGATTAAAAGTGGTTGAAATTGAAGAACTATGAACAAACACTTAGAGGATTAATTGTGAAAGCTTTTGGGAGAAAATTCTTCATAAAAAATGCAAGGAAATTCATGATTTACACTTGAAAATATCAAATTACAATCTAAATTCCAGATTAGCATCCAAGTGGATAGCATCGACCCACCAGGAATGGAACCAGTGGACCTCAGATTCGCAGACCACTAGTCTGCAGATCCTGAGGCTAACTTAGGGTTTCGATTGCTTGCAATTTACAGCTTGTTTACACTTCTTTTTCACATATTTCTAATTCCTAGTTGCAGGTTCACTACCCTAGGGACAAATTGCAAAACTCAAGAGAAAGACTTTTTGTATATTTTGAATCTCAAGAAAGCATTTTCATCATTTCAATCTTTTATTGTATTGGCAAGTTAGAAAATGATTAGAGCTCCATTATTCTATAAATATAAGCCCTTTGCAAGACATTTTCATCTTGTTAGCTAATGCTAAGTTGAGAGAATTAGTAAAATTCTCTTACCAATTCAATAGAATAGTAGTTTCTTGAAAGAATACTTTTGTAATTCAAACTTTTGGAAGAATAAATAGAAGTCATAGAGCCTTGTTTAACTTGAATAAACATTTCTAAACTCTCTCTATTTCATTTCATTGAGTTTGTTATGAATTCTTGCTTTCAAGATATAATTTTTGTTGAATCATTAATCATGTTGCACTGAATACTTCATCTAGGAGTAGATGAAGTTAATGAACCAAATAACATGAACTAAAGTGGATTTAACTTGCTAAGCTTGCATTTATTTGTTCATTTGTTCAAGGTTTAACATTTTCTTTTTCTTGGTCATCAATTTCAAGTTATCTAGTTGTTATTTGGCATCGAAAAATACTTGTAATAATGAAAAATGAATGAATGATGCTTAAGTAGTTCACATGAGAATAGTGAGTTCTTAACTGGATCAAACACAATCATGCTAATCACAAGATTTTTTTCAAAAAAATAGTTGAAATTTAATCATTTCTTTGTGAAAACAAGTTATGATTTTATATGGAATTAGATCCTAAATAAGGCAAGGTTAACTTAGCAAGTCACTAATCAACTCTTAAACGATGGTTAATTAGTAGATTCTATGTCCTCAACCTTTTGAATTCAAGTTTTCCTACAAGTTGTTCATCTATTCAAGGTACTATTGTATTGCTTCTTTCACTACTAATTCATAATTTGCTCTAGTAAGTGATAAAGCTCTAGTAATTACAATCTATTTGATTTTTTGTGAGATTCGGCACCTAATCTCCTGTACTATAATAGTCTGTATACTTACAAAAACACAAGAGATTACGTTTCTGTTACTTGATTAGTATGAAGTATCCTTGCATATTTTGATAGCTTAATCACACCATGCCAAGGGAAATGGATATTTAATATAAGAAAGTTTTAAGGTTCTCATGTATAAATATGTTCGAGGTTAATATGTGACTATAAGGGCATTTGGGACTTAGAGATAATTATATAAATCTTTTAAATTTTATAGTTGTATGCAACAAAATTTCGTGTCTGCAAATAACAAACAAGAAAAATGCGACAAATATATAAAATTTAATATGAAAATCAAAGGTTACAATCTCTGTGAGGTCCTTCGATTCTTTTCTTCGAATTTGGATTCGAGGGCTTGAGGCTTGTTCTCGAATCAGTGTTGACTTCTTCAACTTTGATTTCTTCAAATCTTGATATGGTGACTGGAAGACCTCTTCAAACCTTGATTTGATATGGCGACTTGAAGAGAGAGAGATTTGACTTCTTCAAACCTTGATTTGAGAAGACTTGAAGAGAGGGCTTCGAAGATCTCGAAGAACTTGAGATCTTGAAGAATTTGAGAACTTGGTTCTTGAAGAACTTGAGGACTTAAAGAGTCAGAGCTTCAGTAGCGTATGTCTTTCTGTCGTCTGCGTCTCTGTCTCCTTTCTTCCTAGGGTGACACCCTATTTATAGCGGTGGATGGGAGAAAGAGAAAGACTTGTGATAACCTTTATCCCCATATTCAAATATTTGAAAAGGTACGTATCTGATCTTTTATCATTTGAAGAGAGATGCACATCAGTATTATCTCTTTTATGCCATTTAAAAGAGATTTTCAACATTATCTCTTAAATATTATCTCTTTATTTATTTAGAGATAACTATTTGAAATATTATCTCTTTCAATTTAAATAAAGAGATAAATAAGCCATTTTTATAGACAAATGAATTAAATTAATATTTCACTGTCTACAAATGCCCCCTCGAAATTTGTCTACGAACATTAAACTCCGAAGTGTGGTTGAGCAGGCAAATTTTGACCGGCTTCAAGTTGAAGTTAACACACTTGAAACTGAGCCTGAAAATAATTTTGAAGACACAAAAGCCAGCTCTTCAAGAGGTTAAATAATCTTCAATCGTGAAGGAAAAATTTATCCTTAATAACAAAGAGCATTATAGGCTCCAACGATGACTTCCCATGACTTGTCTTGCACTTGAGACGAATCCTTTTTGAACTAGGTTTCTAACCCAACAAAGTTGCATATGCATAACAAAAGTCATCGAACGAAATTGATTCCCTTGATGAATTTGATTAACATCCGCAAACAATTTGATTGGTTTCCAAAGTCAAACCACATTGGAATAAACCGAAACCAGAGGCACACCAAATTTTAGTGCACATAAATCTCAATCGAGAGCCTAATCACGTCTCTGCAAAATCAATTTTATTTGAACTGTAATTTCATAGCTTCCAGGGACTTCATCAATTTCAGTCCCTTCTCGAAATATAATTCTAAAGACTGAATTCCCGTCCAAGTCTTCACGCCACCAGTATGAAGTTACAGGACCGATTCAATTGCTTAATGAATTTCGAATGCAATTGCATGTCTAAGGTAAGACAAACCCCAAGTGCAAATATATATATATATATCAGCCAATTGCAAAAGAGCCCAATCGGTATTGAATCAGATATGGAGCTACCCATCTTAGAATCCAATGATGACTTAAGATTCAACAAGTAATTCCAAATTGAATTTAACTTGGAGTCAAACAAAGCATAGAACAATTAACTCCCATTTTGGTAATGTCCGAATCGAAAGTAACTTCCAACTTGATAAGGTCATCGGTCCATTGCTTTTGGTTGTTGTTGCTACCCAATTAAAATCCAATTCATATCTTTGGATTGCCACAAACTTTTTATCTCAGCAGCTCTTATCTTAAAGGAAGATAATTTTCAATTGTAAAAGGACTCCTCCAATTCTCATCCGAATTGCAGTTGGCTTGTAATCACCATTTCGTATTATCATTTGCAGAGTGTTAACATAATTAGAAGCAAATTGATTTTGGGCTTCGGTGCTCAATCTTATAAATGCTGACATGTGATTATCCAAACACACATAGAGATTTGGGTTTAGAAATGCCAAACTAATCATCCATGTGGTCTTTGCACTAACCATTGCATTCCTTCTCTTTATCGACAATGGTGGTTTACTGCTGACAAAGCTTTACCTGGGACCAACATCTTCATCCAAAGTTATCTCTTTAATAAGATAAACTTATCAAGAAGATATCAATTTTCAGTTGAAAAGGAACTCCAGAACTTGCACATTTTTCTCCAATAGCAAAGTAATGCCACCTCCTTCGATAGAGGAGTTCGTACCAATTCACTAATTGGAAAAGATTAATACATCTCCACAACGAATTGTAATTGGCCCCGAACTACGTCTCTGCACGTCAGACAACTATAAATAGACGTGCTTAGGCTTATAAATTTATACGATTCTCTGGTTTCTATCACAAGCATATTACTGCGAATTCTCTAGGCCTTCTCGCTAGCCCGTCGCTGCTTATGGTGCTGGTGTTCTTCCATCTTGACGCTGCTTACGCTGCTGCCGTTCTCCCATCTTGACGGAATTTTGAGATTAAAAGCTAGACTATCTTGTTTAAGCTTTTATTGGAAGGCAATTTTCTTCACCGGTGCTGTAGGCATCTTCAAGCCTTGTCACAAGCCTGCTGCTGCTCACATCGCTTTCGATTTACCGTTGTGACTACATTTTGAAGTTAACACGTGACTTTTGAAGAACTCCCGAGCCTAACGAAAATAAAAATTTACAAGGTATGCATGATGCTCCTTGATCAACACAATTAATTTATTGATGCGACTCGTTGCTAGAATTTGCTTTCAACCCACGAATTCATGACTTTGGCTTGGTAGAATTCAATTCTTGTGCATCGTCTTTGTTTGCCATTATTTTCTTCTTCAAGGTAAGCCAACCGAACCATATGCATATTCTAGGAACCATTTATCTTGTTGATGCCACTTTTCTTTTGGGTAAGCATGTTGTGTCCTTAATAAGCTGACAATATGTTTCTCATGGACTAAAATCATTAGTCAAATTTTCTTTAAATCCTTGTAACATGCTCGCTGTTCATGGAATCTGATTCAATGGCTTATTTTATTCAATCCAAATAATACCTCTTGAATAATTGATACAACCACTTCGAATGATACATGCTTGTCGTCTCGCAATTCCTTTCCACCTTACTTTCAATCTTTTGGTCTCGCAATCCCATGGCTTCACATTGATGATTTTGGAAGGCTTGCATTTTTTTTTTAATCATCAATGTTTGCTTGATTTGGACTTGTTGACCAACGAAATTTGTACCTTGCAGGTGCCTTATCCGTTGCTTTGTTTAACAATCAAGGAGTCGAAGAAAATTTCTTTTGTTGCAACTGATTGTTCTTGCTACCGTTATGTTTTAGGATCTTGCGAGTCATCCCAATGCCACGTTACACGCAATAATGAATTTCTTTTGAATTGCACTTCAACACCATGTGACCAAACTCTCTATGAATTGCGTCCCTTCTTTCTTTAATTTACAAATAAGCTTCAAAATTTTTTTTTATTTTGCAAGGATGCAAATCAAGGATTATAACACAGCACTGCCACATATATGCCTTTCTGACGAGCATGGAGGATCTCATTCAAGAACCTTGTCACTCTACACCTACAAACCAGCAATTGGAGTTTTTGGCGAAAATTACATCCCTCTTGACGAGTCTTTGCATCTTGCACAGTGGACAACTAAGCTGACGACTAATGCGGTGGATCCATCAAACTTATCCATCACGGCAGAGAAGCAAGAAGTGTTGATACTGAACTCTTCAATTCACAATGACAAACCTAGCGATGCCAAGTTCGTACTTCCATTCTCTGGCTTCAACCTCGGAAGAACCATTTGGAAGGCTCCTTCATCCTATTTTGGCGAAGTCAAGTATTCATCCAATTACCGGGAATGGGCTGAGGACATCATCAGTAGACATGAAGCCATACTAGCAGAGGCTGGAGTTATATATAGTGTTCACGCATCACGATTCTTATATGATCGTTGTGATAGTGTCCTACGTGCCTTCTGCAAATATTGATGTCCTTCTACAAACACGCTTCACACACCGATTGGAGAACTTTCGATATCACTTTGGGATCTTCATCGACTTGGGGGTCTTCCAATCCGCGGCATGTTTTACGATGAGGTCGTGCCTTTTGCAAAGGAACTCTCAGATGTTGATAGTAAAGGAAAATCGCTACTCCCTCGAAGTTGCAGACATTTATTCGCAGCATACTACAAGCTTGGAAAGGAGAACCATGGAAGAGTCTCACTGAAGTCTTGGGTGCAATTCTGGTTTCGAGATGATGGCAAATATGGAACTTCTCCGACCCAAAAGCATAGACGAAATGTTGATGCAAGGCCAAAGAGAACGTCCAACTCTTCGGGGAGCTCTCATTTGACTGAAACAAAGGACGACATCCCCTTTAACAGTTTGAGAATCCCAAGCTCTTTAAGGAATGAGACGTACGTAGCAGCATTCCTGACATACTGGATTTGCAAGTTTCTTTTACCAAGTGCAGAAGTCGACTCTGTTCGTCCAAGTGTCTTCAAGGTAGCAAGTTTGATGGCAACTGGGATGAAGTTCTCTCTCGCAATTCCGGTCCTCACAAGTATTTATGATGGCTTGAGGAAGATTGTCCAAGCCCCAAACTTGAGAGAATGCACAGCTATCTTTCCCATTCATTACGTGTATGGATGGATTGGTCAATATTTTGGATGCTTATCAACTCAACCCTCATATTGATCCTTGGGTTGCCCGACATGCCAAAATGACAAGATTTAGTGGTGAAAGGATGGCAAGGTTGTTCATCACTCTAGCAGCAGACGAGTTATTCAAAAGCGTGACCCCACGATCGCTCTCAAAACTATGCTGGGTTGAAAAGGAGAATAAAATATTCACTGATGACGGAAGCTCGCCACCTTCACACACGGAGTATTTCATCAGCCAACAGGTCGTGCTATTTGAACTCTTCGTCAAAATAACATTTTTCTCGTTGAACATTACAGTCCTTGCAGGTTTAGTAGACAATTTGGTTTTTGTCAAGCCATCCCACATTGTTTGAAGGAAATAACTCATACATACACTCTGGGAGAGACACTTCAGCTTATGGGAGTCTTCAGTCCGTGTGCAGACAAAGTCTATGATGATGATACCTTCCGAGACTAAACTTTCTTTAGTCACACAGGATTATAACACGTGGTGGGTAAAAAGATCGACTGATATTTGCAAGACAATCATCAAATCCACCGCTAATCGAAGAAAAGATGATGAGCCCCAAGATTCCATCAAAGAGACGTCGTCCTCATCTAAGAAGTCCAAGACAATTGCCGCAAATGAGTTAAAGCATGGTGACAGAGTATCCAGTGAAAGTAGCAATCAAGATCGTCCTTGGAACCGACCAAAGAAGAAGTCAAAATCTTCCGGACTAGAAGATGCATCTATTGACTCGTCTTTCTTTGCAGATACACCAAGTTTCAACATGTCACCCAGAAAATTGGCACAACATGTAAATGATCTCGCATTTTTTTTTAATTCAAACTTTACCTCTCATTTGATTTGGGTTTTTTTTTTTTGACATTTCCTTTTGCATGCTTTTAGCTTTCCGTCCTCGAGAGACCTAGAGAAGCTGAAGACAATTTACTTGATAATCAAGATGGTACTTCACTTGGAAAACCATCAAGTGATCATGAGAGAGCACAGAAGCCTTGCATACCTAGTTTCGAATTCCATGGCTGTAATGTAATAAAGGCACATCAAAGAAAATACGTTCAAGATTTGTGGAATGAACTTTCTCGAGATATTTTAAACACTCCCTGGAATTCATTTCTTCTTTGGAAAAGTATGCTGGAGATGTGATTGAGGAGATAGCCAAAGTAGACTCCGACATTGCGCCATCTCTTCAAGATACCTTGAAGGATTTATTCGCCAGAGCCAAAGATTATGACTCTTCGAGGTCTTCAGCAGCGGAGAAGATGACTAGAGAGGCTTATGAGAAAACTCATTCCCGGGCTAGTGCGCATCTTTTGGAGACCAAGGCAAAGGAAGAAGAAGCAACTAAGCACTTGCAAACTCTTGAAGAAAAACGGCAATCATTTGAGGATCGAAGGAAAACTCTTCAAAAGGAGCTTGATGACTTGGAGAAGCAAATCACGAAAGTTAACTCCACCATTGATCAGAATCATAAGACTCTCAAGCAGATTCAGGCTGAAGTTTCAAAGGCGCATGAAGAAGTGGCTTCCGTTGAAGGCATTTCTTTCTTATCGGACGAAGATGTTAAAGAGATTGAGAGAACGAGGGCACTCCTTGATGCAAGGAGGACAGTCACAGCAGACTATCGACCTTAGATTACTCCTTACATTTGTTCTTGTTTTATTTAGAAACTTTCAGAGTAAAGATTTATTTCCTTGTCTTTCAATTCCTCGTTGTAGTAAATTTTTCTTTTAATAAAGAAAACCCTTTACTTCTCTTACTTGTCTTACTTTGCGAGTTTATTTGAATAAAACAAGTAGAGCAACAGTCGGAAAGAAAAATTTATCTTAACTTGAAACTTTGCTTTTAAAGGCTTGTCTTTAAAACAATTTTTTTTTTCATATGAAAAAGGACTTAAATTTAAGCACATATTTTCCTTTTTCAAGAAAAATGATTTGAATTTTATGATGTTGTAACTGAACTTAGAAGTTGCCTTTTAAGCTGCCTACGTATCTCAAAAGGGAATCAAGTCACACGTAGTTCCTACCGTTCACAGTTTAGACTCATGCGGGTCAGGAGTATCCATTTGTTTACCACCTTGAACTTGGTGGAGTGTTTCAGCAATTTATCCACATGCTACACCATTAGGCGCTGCCATCCACAGTTTTAACTCATGCGGGCCAAGAGTAACGTGCAGTTTAGGCTCTTGTGTCAAGGAGCAACGTGCAGTTTAGACTCGTGCGTCAAGGAGCATCTATTTGTTTTATGCATAGTAACGCTTCAAATATTTGCCGTTGATGGGGCCGATCCTTAATCCGTCATTAGCAATCAATTTGTATGATCCACTGGAATACACTTCTTGGACCATATATGGGCCCTCCCATTTTGAGACCAATTTTCTTTGACCACCATGTGTGAGGATGATTGGCCTTCGAACAGCGAGCACCATTTCACCAACTTGAAAAGAGCGTGGTCGAACTCGTTTGTTGAACGCTTTAGCGAGGCGAGCTTGATAACACTCAAGTCGTTGTTGGGCCTCCAGTCTTTTCTCATCCAGTGCTTCTAACTCCTCGAGGCGAAGGCGAGTATTGTCTTCTTCATTGAGCCCTTCTTGGACTAGCAATCCTTAGTGAAGGTATTTGGCACTCAAGTGGAAGAACAGCCTCCACACCATACACAAGCGAATATGGAGTTGCTTGGGTAGGAGTTCGAAAAGTGGTTCTATATGCCCAAAGAGCTTCTCCAATCCTATGATGCCAGTCTCTTTTTGACTTGTCCACGATTTTCTTCAACAAATTGCACAAAGTCTTGTTGAATGCTTCAGCAAGTCCATTTGCAGCAGCATAGTACATTGAAGAATTGTATTGTTTGAATTTAAATTTCTCACAAAGTTTATCCATTGCAACATTACAGAAAGGCTTACCATGTTATCAGTGATGATATACCGTGGGACTCCATAACGATAGAATAATATTTCACACGAATGAAGTCTACTACGTTCTCCTTTTTCACTTCCCTTAGTGCAGTTGCTTCAGCCCACTTTGAGAAATAATCTGTTGCAGCCAGAATGAAAACATGTCCACTAGAAGATTTTGGAAGTGGCCCAACTATATCCATTCCCCAAGCGTCAAACGGCCAGGATGCAATAGTTGGATGCAATGGCTCAGGAGGTTGGTGGATAAAATTTGCGTGGAATTGGCAAGCTTTGACATCTCTTTGCATAGTCGATGCAGTCTTTCACCATCGTTGGCCAATAATAGCCCATCCTTTTGATGCGAAAGTGCAGCTTAGGACCAGACTGGTGGGCTCCACATATTCCAGAGTGTGCTTCTTTTATTGCTTGAATAGGCTTCATCTTCTCCAAGGCAACGAAGAAATACTCCATCGAACGATCGTCGATAGAGCGTGTCTTTGTAATAGATAAAGCGAGGTGCTCGACGGCGGATGTCAGTTCTTCTTTTTGTATCTTCGGGCAGCTTGTCCATAATTGAGATAATCTATTATTGATTGACGCCAATCTTTCTTTTCACTTCATGAACCGTGACGACATGAGCACTTTGCCTTTTTTCGATATCTTTTTCATCAAAATGGAGAGGTATGACCCAACTTTGACACATCGGAAATTTGAACTTGTTGATTCGGCAATGTGAGTGTAGAAGCTAATTTCGCCAAGAATCTGCTTGTCGATTCTCCTTTCTTGGAACATGCTCAATTGTCACATCACCTAACCACCCCATAAGTTGCCTTGCATAGTTGCAATATGGCACAAGCTCAGCCTTTTTGACTTCATATTCATTAAGGAGTTGGTTAACCACTAATTTAGAATCGCCATATACTTTCAAATGCAGTTGCTTCATATCTACAGCCATTTCAAGACCAAGTATCAATGCTTGGTATTCTGCAACATTATTCGAGCATAGATTCTTTAAAGAAAAGGAATACGGTAAGACATCTCCCTCAGAAGTGATGAAAACTACTCCAGCTCCAGCTCCCTTCACGATGTGCAGCCCCATCAAAGTACATTGTCCACGGAGGAAGAACTTCAACCATGAGTACATCTTCATCAGGCAATTCGTCAGCTTAACTCCCACTCAGCAGGTATAGGGATGATCAGCTAAGAAATCAGCCAAAATTTGCCCTTTAACAGCTTTAGCAGGTATGTAAATAATCTCAAATTGTTGGAGTTGAAGGTACCATCCTTGCTAGACGATCAGAAAGCACTGGTTTGGACATGACATACTTGATGGGATTCGCCTTGGATATTAGGCGAACAGTATGAGCTTGAAAATAGTGCTTCAACTTCTGAATAGCAAATATGAGACTTAAACACAACTTTTCGATGGGTGAATAATTCACCTCATTCGGCGTCATCATCCTACTTAAATAGTAAAGGGCATTTTCTTTTCCATTTTCGTTCTCTTGAGCAAGCAATGCTCCTACTGATCGCTCTTGAGCAGCAATGTATAGAATTAATGGCTTACCTTGGATAGGTGCAACCAACACTGGAGGTTTCATGAGATAAGACTTGATACTTTGGAAAGCATTGCTACATGTTTTCGTCCCATTCAAACGGCACCCCTTTCTTCACTAAACGACTGAAAGGTTGACATCGTCCAGCCAAATTGGAGATGAATCGTCGAATGTAAGCTAATTTTCCTTGCAAGCTCTTCAATTCATGAATGTTGCGAGGCTCAGGCATCTTCATAATGGCATCTATCTTGGATTGATCAATTTCGATCCTCGATGACGCACAATGAAGCCAAGAAACTTTCCCGAAGTTACCCCAAAGGCACATTTCAAAGGATTCATCTTTAGTTGATATCTTCGTAGCCGTTGAAAAATCATTTTAAGATCTTCAACATGATTATCACGTTTCTTTGACTTCACAACAAGATCGTCAACATAGCACTCTACATTTTTGTGCAATACGTCATCGAAAATCTTTTGCATTGCTCTTTGGTATGTTGCTCCAGCATTCTTTAAGCCAAAGGGCATAACTTTGTAGCAATATATGCCTTTAGGAGTGCGAAATGTAGTGAGCTCCTCATCTTTTGGCGCCATTCGTATTTGGTTGTATCCAGAAGAGCCATCCATGAAAGACAAAGCTTCATGTCCAGTTGTGGCATCCACCATCAACTCGGTGATAGGAAGTGGAAAATCATCTTTCGGACATGCCTCATTGAGATCGCGAAAATCAACACATACTCGAATTTGTCCATTCTTCTTTCTTACAGGGACAATGCTTGAAATCCACGTTGGAGTATTTAACTTCTCGAATGAATCCAGCCTCAATTAATTTATTGACTTCCTTTTCAATTAACGGGACCAGTTCAGGGCGAAAACGCCTTTGTGTTTGTTTAACAGGCTTTGCACCTCGCTTGATTGCTAAGGTGATGAACAGCCACCTTTGGATCTAAGCCAGGCATCTCCTTGTATGTCCAAGCAAAAATATCTTTGTACTCATGCAATAAACTTCACGTAAGCTTCTCTTTCACTTGATGATAACAACGCACTTATGTAGATAGGGCGAGGCTCATCACTTGTGCCGAGGTCAATTTCCTTCAATTCGTCGACTGTGGCTTTTATGCCTTCTTCGAGTTCTGGCGGAGCATCTCCGGCAGTCTTCTTCCTCCAGTGACTCAGCTAACAGTGATGTGACCACATGATGCTATGCTTTCCTCATCCTCTTCCTTAAACTCAGCATCGATGACAGTTTGCACTTTCACATTCAGTAGATCACCATGATGAATAAAAAGATTGGTAATCTTCTTCTTTGATCTCTCATTCTGTTGTTGAATTTTATTCCCTTTCATTTTGAAAACTTGCATTCTTATCTTGGGAAAGGTAAGTCTCTCATGAACGGACGCTTTACTTTCTTGTCTTTTGAGCCAAGTCTTTCGAAAACAGAGGTGCGAGATGATTTATTTCCTAATCTATCAAAGACGGATTTTCTTTCATTTGTGAGTGAAGCTTCTTCCTTTATGGTGACACAATGAGTGCTCGCCCTCCTAATTACAATGCGCACTGGTGAAGGTGGTCTATAGCCTAGACCCATCGAGAAACTGTCAATGGCATACCCCTTTTCTTTTAGCATCTTTTGGGTAGTTCGTCAATCCATGAATCTTTTCTCCAGTGACTTCAGGAAGGAGCTTTCCTAAGAGTATTTACTTCGTTGGGACTGTAACCCTGCTTTTGCGAGAAGCTTGTATGCATTAGGATCAAAACCTTCATTAGTTCGAGTGGTAGGCAATGGACTATGCTCCATTTCGAGGCCCGATTTTGGTCGAATGAATCCTTCAAGTGGTCCTTCTTTTTGCTTGACTGCTTCAATCTTGGTGAGAGGAACAGTGAGCTCCTTTAGTCCGTCACTCTTGTCAAGAGAAGATTGTTCATCCTTTCCTTTTGACTTAGAGACATGCTGCAAGACTTGTGCCTTGGATTCTTGAGCTCTTTCCACTTTTGGCTCTTTTTGTTTTGCATCAGTTTGCAGGTAAAATTTTGCATCAGCAAAATAGGTTTCAGCTTCGGTGAAGGGCTATCATCAGCAGTCACCTTTTTGGTCACTACCATCACGGTAATACTTAAAACATTGATGAAGAGTTGACGGCACAACATCATTCTCATGGATCCATGGCCTTCCCAAAAGCATATTGTAAGATGTTTTGGCATCGATAACATGGAAGAGAGCACTTGAAGATAGATCGCCTATCAATAACTCAAGTCTTATTATGCCGATTGCTCTTTGCCCCCCTTGATTGAATCCTTGGATCATGAGACGGCTTTGTGAGAGTTCATCACTTGTGATCTCAAGCTCATTCATAGTCGCGCACCGGCATGATGTTTACCTGCAGATCCTTCATCAATGAGTATCCTATTCACTTTTTGTTCACGTGCATAGCCATTCACGAATAAGGGTCGGTTATGGAATCTTCGAGCCAAGTAACAAATCTTCATCATCGAAAAGTAATTATTGCTGCATATTCGGCAGATACCTTTGTTGCTATTTCGAGATCACCTTGTTCTATATGCAAATTTTCTGAACTAGATAACATTAGCAAGAACAAGAATCATCCAGTGGAGAAGAAGATGATGCAGTTACCTTCGTGACATGACTTTACTTTTTGGAGTGGAATAATAGACTAAATAGTCGTACTTTCCAGAAGGTTCCCCGAGTCCGACCCACAGAAGGATCTCTGACTTCGAGCAGTTCTTCCATTCGCTTTTGATTTCGTGACTTCTTTTTGCATTGACTTATTTTTTCTTGCTTGATTCATCATCCTCATACCATGCATCAAAAACTGCTTGCTCGCATGAGTCACAATCACACAATGGGTCAAAATATTTGTGATTGCCATTGCTGAAGGCATACACAGGGTTTCCTCTTTCATCAAAATGATCAATTGGAACACCTTTGAGTGGTTCCATATTGGACTGTACTCGTTTTGGTGTTGTCATTCTGTGGAGTTTTGCGGGCGTATCAGATCTTTCTTTTCAATGATCTTTGCAATCACATTCTTTTCTGGTAGTTTTAATCAGCGACGAAGACTTTTTGCTTGAACTCATCACTGAGTCGATCAGTTTGGGGATCTTCGCAATTGACAGTGTGACAAGATGCTAAATTATCTCCACTTAAGAATCCTTAGGCATGAACTCCTCAAAGTGATGGGGCGTCTAATCTTTTGAAATGTTACTTCTTTAGGAGGAAGTTCGAGTCCAAGTTTGATCTCTTTGACCTTTTGACTATGATTCTTCTTTCTGACAATTTTGACTCTTGGCGATGGTTCATCTCTTTGCTTTTTGCGTTTACGATCCCTTCTTCGTGTGACTAGAATCCAATTGCCATCATCTTCATCCTCATTGGCTTCCCTTGAGACATCATCACTTTTGAGACATTCTTCAACTTTCTCTTTTAACTTGTTAGGAGAAATGTTGCCCCCAAATGTAACAGGATTCAAAATCTCCAAACTTGATCACGAACATTGGTGTTATTTCGCAAAGCCATTTCTGAAGGATACAGTGTATCATTTGTTGAGGAACTTGTCATGACGGAAGTTTGGTTTGTGCTTGCTTTGTCTTCCTCAAGCAAAATTTTGCCTTGACGAGCCAACTCCATGACTTTGTCTTTGAAGATGAAACATTTGGTGAGAGGATGGCCTACCAAACGGTGGTAGCAACAATAGTTTGGATCATCCACTCGTGTAGCCTCCTCTGGTCGCTTCATCTCTGGAAGCTCGATGAGTTTTGCTTTACAAAGATCATCGAATATACCCTGCAAATCAGAGTCAAGGAAAGGATATTCCTTTTCTTGCAATTCTTTTAATGTAGGCCTTCTTCTTACTTTGTCTTTCGTGGAAGTCTACCTTTTCAGTCACCTTTTTACTTGTGTTGGTAGCAATCTTGACAGGTGCCACGTCTGTCGCCATCGACTCTTTGTTACCAAATTTTGGGGAAGGCTTGCCCCCTTTCTTGATTTCTTGCTTTTCCTTATTTTGTCGAATAGCTTGGTTTGGCGGACCATTCTTTGCATTGGCAGCAATACTCAGTTCCATGTCGTGGGCGCGAGTTGCCAATTGTTGAAAGTGCTAGGGCGGATTCCTTGCAGGATGTAGCTTAGATCCCAGTGCATGCCTTGAATACACATTTCTATTGCAGAGATCTCAGAAAGTCGATCCTTACAATTTAGACTTAAGCTTCTCCATCTATTGATGTAGTCCACTACAGGTTCATCTTTCCATTGGCGAGCATTAGTCAGTTCCAACATACTGACTGTTCGCTGAGTGCTGTAGAAGCGGTTGAGAAACTCGTTTTCGAGTTGTTCCCAATTGTTGATAGATCCTGCTTCAAGATTGGTGTACCACTCGAACGCGTTGCCCTTTAGAGATCGGACAAATTGCTTAACTAAGTAGTCACCATATGTTCCCGCATTGTTGCACGTCTCGACAAAATGTGCCACATGTTGCTTTGGGTTTCCTTTGCCGTCAAATTGCTGAAATTTGGGAGGTTGATATCCAGCGGGCATCGTAAGGTTGTCGATCCTTGTGGAATATGGCTTGGTGTAGGCGAGACTTGATTTTGCTCCACTTTCATATTTTACCTTTATCATGCTTTTCAACGAATCCCTTTTAGTTGATCAACGGGGATCATCCCTTCAGTAGTCACAGGTACTTCTTTCATGTTCTCTTGTTGCTTCGACGAGGTTTCGCCTTCAACTTGGCCAAGGGGTGCCTTGGAACCTATTTGACTTCCTTCAGGCGCGCCATCCTTTTGGCTCACAAGTTGAGCAATGGCAGCATCTTGATCTTTGATGTGCTTCATCATCACTTCCATCATTTTAGTCAAGTTCGAGACTTGCTTCCTCTAGATTTGAAGTCTGCGTCATCATGGCAGGCATCACAGAAGAGGCAGTGGAGGTAGAATCTTCAAAAGAAAGAGATTTTGACTGAAGAGTCCCTTGAGAAGATGCAGATCCGCAACTTGACAGGCAGTCATTCTTGTGTCAGGACTTTGGTATCGTAGCCAACTTCGAGTATTTGAAGAGCCTTCTCCATTGGAGTATCAGCGCCTTTGAATCCCACCATAAGAGGAGAAAATTTGATTGGCGTCGAAAGACGAGTAGGAGTTAATGCAGACTGAGCCTCTACGTTGCTTTTGGTGAGAGCTTTCGTCATACTCCTTGTTTTCGGACCACCAGTTCGTAGATCTGCACCAGGGCGTGCGGTATCAACAGTAGATTTAGACAGATTAGCAACCTTTGAACGAGTAGCCATGGATTTGTCGTTCTTTGGAGCCATCAATGGATTTCTGCAGATGATTATACGAAGAAAAGAGATGGAAGGCAAAGATGGTCCCACCGGGCGTGCCAGAAATCTGTACGCAACAAATTTTCAAGTCTGCAAGATTAACAAACAAGAAAAATGCGACAAAATATATATAATTTTAATATGAAAATCAAAGGTTACAATCTCTGTGGATCCTTCGATTCTTTTCTTCAAATTTGAATTTGAGGGCTTGAAACTTGTTCTCGAATTGTCGTTGACTTCTTCAAATCTAGATATGGAGACTTGAAGACCTCTTCAAACCTTGATTTAATATGGCGACTTGAAGAGAGAGAGGATTTGACTTCTTCAAACCTTGATTTGAAAAGACTTGAAGAGAGGGCTTTGAAGATCTTGAAGAGCTTGAGATCTTGAAGAATTTGAGAATTTGGTTCTTAAAGAACTTGAGGACTTAAAAAGTCAGAGCTTCAGCAACGTATATCTTTCTGTCGTTTGCGCCTCTGTATCCTCTTTTCTTCCTAGGGTGACACCCTATTTATAGCGGTGGATGGGAGAAAGAGAAATACTTGTGATAACCTTTATCCCCATATTCAAATATTTGAAAAGGTACGTATCTGATCTTTTATCATTTGAAGAGAGATGCACATCAGTATTATCTCTTTTATGCCATTTAAAAGAGATTTTCAACATTATCTCTTAAATATTATCTCTTTATTTATTTAGAGATAACTATTTGAAATATTATCTCTTTCAATTTAAATAAAGAGATAAATAAGCTATTTTTATAGACAAATGAATTAAATTAATATTTCACTGTCTACAATAGTGTTAAGGGAAAAAAAAAAAAAACCCCCCTTTACACTGGGGTAGAAGAAAAGGAAAAGGGCAAAAACCCAATTTAACTTCTTTGTCTCTTGAAATCGAAGGTGTGCTACTAAACTAACTTGGTGAAAGAAGAAAGCAAAAGGGCCATATGAATAAGATTGAGGCAAGCGAGACTCACAACAACTCTTCTAATTATATCTTTGAATATATTGGATACTTAAAAGAGTGTTATTTCGAAATTTACTTGTATTGAATAAAACATGATTTGTTAAAGATAAGTGTCCCTATTCCTAACCAACAGTTTTTAAAAAGTGTATAGTTTCTTATAATAATAAAGTCATTTTTGTTGAATCCCTGTTATAATTATATTTTGTTATATTTATATTATCCAAAAAAAATTGGAATAAAAATTAGAGGTTGTTGTTGTAGAGAAATTATTTGAGATGAGTGGATTTGTAAATTGATTTATGGTTTTTTTTAGTAAATTATTTGTTAGAAAGGCCTAAATTTGTTTGGCTTCATATTTGTGTTAACCGTTTTGAAATTAATTGTCAAAAAGACTACGCTGGGGTTAAGTGCCTGGCTATGACCAGGGTGGAGGGGGTGAAATCTAACTCATGACTCAAAAATCAAGGAGTTAAACTTGACTAGAGATCCAAATTTCCTGTGTAGTTATTAATTAGGAGTTTATTATGGTTCAATGTGTATTTTCATAGTTGTGTTCATTATTGAAAATTTTAATGTAATTATATAAACTTGAATTAAAAAAAAATACTCGTTGTGATACGTGAGTTAAATTTTAATGTAATTATATAAACTTGAATTTCAGCCTGACTAGACCTTAAATAAATTCCTGCGGCTGGTGATTCTAGAGAGGAACCACGGCTTCAGCTGTAGCTAATCCATTCTAGTTTCGGCTAGTAGCTCATTTGAATTTGCCATGACTCATTCAGTTTAGATGTGCCCACAGCTGGATCTTGACAGGCTCCTGCGGCTAGTTTGCAAATAATCTACAAGTTAGTTTAAATTTTAGGCTTTTTTTATAGTTTTTCATAAAATATTCTGGTAGAACCTCAATATAGTTTTTCATAAAATATTTTAGTAGAACCTCAATAATAACTTATAAGCTATATAAGGCATAGTATATAATTGTTTTACTCACGTTTGATTGGGCAATTAAATTGAGAGCATAATCTCTTGGCTTTTGCGAAAACTTCCTTTGAATACTTTAGAATTTAGTTCTTGAGTATTCAATTTGACTTATCAATCAAGAAATGCATTTGGTTGTGGTGCCTTCTATCTTCTTCTGGTTTGCTAATTCATTTGGTTACAGGTTTGAGATCATATTAATAAGTTCGTAACTACCGAAATTAGAAGAGTGGTGGAATTCCATCCAATCCAAATCTTAATACTTCACGTCTAAATCCTGGCTTGACAAAATACGGGTTTGGTCGCTTATGGTAGGATTCATATAAGTTTGGTATCAAAGCTAGCTGTGCTCCTGTCACATTTTTTTTTTGACAAAATTATAATTTTTTCAAAATTTTATACAATTTATGGTGGGTGATAATTTTAAAATACTTATAATTGGCCTATCTTTCTTTTTTTTTTTTTGGTATTTTAGGAAAAAAGCCTACCCATCCCCCTTTTTAAAATACTTATAATTGGCCTATCTTTCTTTTTCTTTTTTTTTTTGTATTTTAGAAAAAAAGCCTACCCATCCCCCTCCACCAAAAAAGAAAAAAGTTATAGAAAATTAGTTAGTAAGATGAAACTTTTCCGTAAGGTAGGATAAGTCAACATGCTTTGACCTTTACTGACTCTACCCATGCCATATTCGTTGTTGTAAATTAGGTGACAAGTGGTATACTTTAACAAATGTCGAACTAATTTGCATTAATTCCAAGTAAGAGGAGCGAAATTGAGATTCTATTAAAAGTTTAGGGACCATTTCAGCAATTTTTCAATTTCCATTTTCACTATAAAATGACCTGTGTTCTTCATTCTAGGAAAAGCAAACAAACCGGTGCTCGGTAAAACAAGCTTGGCAGCAATGGCGATGTCCAGATTAAGATTCCTTCAGCGGCATCTTCGAAAATCCACTTATTGTCTTCATCAATTGTCTTCCAATCGTTCATTTTGTTCATCATCCAATATTCCCTCTCATTTTGAAGTAAGCTCTGCTCCTCACACCTTCAGTGCTATTTATTTATATGATGATTATGTTTCTCCGGTTAGTAGAACTGCAAAAAATTACAGACAAGTTCGCTGCTTTCTTTGGAAATTAGAGGCTAATAAACCCATTTTTATATTGTTTGATGGCTGTATACTAGTGGGTTTTTGCAGGGGTTAATTGGGATGGATTCTTTGTGGAAATTTATGAATGAGTTTTCATTTTTGCAATATAAGTATCACAGGATTTTCTTTCATTGAAACTCTTAGATAAGTTCTTTAATTCTGTTTGAGATATACATGTTTCTCTATCAATTTTGATATAAAGTGCTAAAGTAATTGTTTTCGTTCTTCGGTTGATTTTAGTTCCAATGAATGTGGCAAATATGATGCTTTTTCTAGATGTATTGTTTACAGGAAACCATGCTTGTGTTCTTCTTGATCTTTAATTTGTTGCAGAGGATTGGATTTATTGGTCTAGGAAATATGGGATCCCGGATGGCCAAGAATTTGATCAAGGATGGATACAGTCTCACGGTTCATGATGTGTAACGTACTTTACTCTCTTATTATTGTTGCATTTGACTTCTTCAGATTTTGTATTTAGAATTCAGCTGCTTGTTTTTCATTGCAATTGATGTTCACTTAGCAAACTACGACTATTATTCGACCTGGGAAAGCATTTGGTCTCTGCCAAGTGCTGTTGGCTGGACAAAATAATCTTGTTTTTGTTAGCCGTGAATGCTTATGATCAGTTTCTTTTCCAAGAGCAATGGAGAATGAATTCATGTGATCATGCCATTCATCTTTAGTTTCGTTTTTTTCTTAAGCATGATTTCATCCCTTTTTCCTCAAAATTTTTCTCCAGAAACCTTAATGCCATGAAGATTTTCTCAGAGGAGGGGGTTCTTGCAAAACAGTCAGCTTTTGAAGTTGCAGAAAATAGTGATGTCTTGATTACAATGTTGCCTTCTTCAAACCATGTGAGTAGGCCATAATTTGCTTTCTTCCCTTAATCTTCTAGTCACCGTGAATTTAGGGAACATTAGAAGCAGAATAATTTAAATATGTTTGAATTGAAAATTAAAAAAACAAACTAATTTTACCTGGAGATACTTTGGAATTAGATTTAAATTCTTCAACACCAAAAGCATACATCGAAACTGCAAATCAGCAAATTGTCATTCCTAGCAGTAGATGATAGGAACCATTTTAATTTCTGACCCTGTAAACATGGTGTTAAGTGCTGAAGGAAAAAACCAAAAGGAAGAATTAAAAACTCTACTTGCACATATTGTATGGAAATGATTAACTGCATCCTTGCTGAGGGCAGAGCCCAAGATTCAGCTGAAATTATCTTGTGGAACATGGAAGAAAAAGTGAAGGCAATGATTGTTGTGACGCTAATAATGATAAGTAAAGAGCGAAAAGTATCATTGTGTTACCTTTTTCTTGTCAATTTGATTGAACAAGAATAAGGTGTAGCTCAATCTTATTTTTATCGTCAAATGCATTGGATTAGTTACCCAAAAAAAGAAAAAAAAAAAAAGAGAAAAGAATGGGATATTTCTACAACCATGCTTAAAGTACTCACAAAACTTAAAAGTAGTCGAAGATTTTTATCTGTATATCTTTAGTCCTAAAAGTTTCTACGTTGTGCCACTCTAGCACTAAATGTCAATTATAGGAGAATTGTTAGAATGAAGATTCAATATGTTTTCCTTATTCCTTTTCACTTTATGTTTCTCTTTTACCCTTTTCCCCTTTTCCCCTTTTATGGCTTCCCTCTGCTTCCCCACCCTCTCTGCCAAGCTCCCCACTCCTCTCTTCTTCCCTCCTCTCCCCTGAGCTCTCACTTCTCCTCTGCCCATCTAGCCTTAAAGTAATCTCCAAAAAAATTGAAGTGCAAGGAAATGTTGAAAATGTGCTAACATAGGCTTGATATTAGCAGTTCAGTCTAATTTTTTGTGTTCTTGAGCAGTATGTTCTTTCATTTAAGTTTGCAAGTTGAATATTTCATCCATGTGTTACAAGAATTTCAGTAAGAAAATGCTGAAAACTGTATGACACCCATTGAAATATAGAAGTGCTTTCCCAAATAAAAAATTGACACAGGCAAATTTTTTGGTTTAATATGGAAGTTGCCCTAGTTAAAGTTCAAACTAGAAATCAGACCAGTTTCGTGCAAATCTTCCCAGATCAAATCACCAAAATTTTCATCTCTCAACTTTATGTCATATAAGTGATTCTTCTATCAAAGGTGGAGCTGTTCCATGTGGCACTTTTTATTTCCCTTCTAAATATAATATTTTTCAATATCAATTTACATACTGGGATTAGCTTGATGCACATTCTCAAATTTTATAGTATCAAAAAACTTTGCTTAGACACTCATGGTTTAATAGTGTTAGCAAAATTGTTGTTGCAAACCAATTACCTCCTTGGTTTCTTACTTGGTTCCAAATGTCATGACCACCTGCTTCATTTTCACCACAAGATTTACAAAATCTCTATGCTAATTTTGAGCAACACATCCTGAATTAAGGTAAGCGACCCAGAATTACCCTGAATTACTGTAAAAGCACTTCTATGTGGCTTTTTGCTTGGAATTATGAAGATGGACTCAATTCTCAGTCCTTGCCTCAATTAAGGTGTGTGTTTTATACAAAATGGTGGCTCAAAAATACTCCCAATGCATAAAATAAGATTGAGATTATCTTGATGGAATTACAGGTTCAGGTGAGTGGAGAACTATGTGATCAGAATACAAAGAAAATCATGAAATTGACACATAACCAACAGGTGAAGATAACGGCTCAAAGGCAAGTTAAAGAAAAATTTATTAAAAGAAATTGCTCAGCATATTAGTGCAGCTTTTACTGAGGAACTATGTTAACGGATTCTACAATAGAATATTCAGCGTGAGACAATGAAGTTTTGAAACACGTCTTGGCATCCTTGAGCATTAGAAAAGTTATAGATGGCCAAAGATGGAGATAAAATAAACATATTGTTTAACAGCTAGATAAGGATGAGATTCTGATTTTAGATTGTCAGACAAGTGCCAAGGTATAAAATTATTCCTCATCAAAGAGATCACGTAGGGTGGAAATCCAATAAAAATGGCAAAGAATGGCATTACAAATTTGAAGGCTTGGGAGGGTGATATTTACAAAGTTTGAATTTTCAAGGCTCTACCTAATCAACTTTTATATTTCATCCATGACATTAATAAAACTTTACCTAGTCAAATTTTATAAGTTAGAATTATGAGACCTACCAAAATATATGTCATCAATAACATCATTGGTTCTCAAACAGAGCTAGATTGTATTGTAGGATACTTGAGTTCCATATCTGTAGATGGACACTCTGTGTTGTGAGGCGTCATCTTTTCACTTGAAAGCTTTGTACTTTCAAACTCTCTTCTTTTAAGTTCTCCTCTATAATCTTTTTCTTATGCTATCCTCTCCACTTATATATCTTCTAAGTTTGTATCAAGTTTTTTGTATTCCAATGTTGTTTACATTTACATGAAATTTGTACTACTGGTTTGTGTTGTTATCATAGCCATCCTAGGCTATTATTCCAATTAAGGGAAGATTACATTCAATTGTCTAATCAATGTAAAATTCCATTTCATGTTGCAATAACTCACCATCTTGGATTAGTGAATATATAATTTATATGGCTTCATGATGACTAATCTGTGGTACGGGACACAAGTTGCCTGTTGGTTTTTCCAAGTTATGAGTTGTTACTATTCGTATTTTTCCTAAAAGGCTTATGCCCCCTGCTCAGTAAAGTTCTTCACAGTCATGTAGATTCTTTCGTCATGAGCTGGTAAAGTCATTGATAATGATATCCAAGATTTTGCTGAGATGAATCTTAAACAATCTATTGGAGACTCAGTTGATTTTAATGAAGTTAAACAACTTAATTGAACATATTAGAACACATATATTTTCTTGTGGCATATGAGATACCATGTTTTTTCGCATGGAAATATGAAGTAGGTGTGAATCATCAATTTTTAACTCAATTAAGACAAGTATTTCATATTAAATGGTGGCCCGAATTTGAGATTGATACCATTCAATGGCTTCACTTCCTGCACAGATGTAGAATAAATTAAAAAATGGAGTTCATAAAACTTTTGTCTCATAAAAAATCAAGATAAAGAAGCAGTTCCGAAGATGAATTGAGGAAATAAATTGCAAGAAATCTCTGAGAGATTGATAAGGTGTTTGTATGATGAAGAAACACACTCCCCTCTCTCAAGATGCAAGTCAAAGTACTGAAACATGAGAACTCATTAGACATATCAGAAATAATGAAAAGATTATAAAATGAGAGAAAAAAATAAGAGTTAAAATCAGGTTGGCATCCAAAAATTTTGTTGTACTTCTTAGAAGAGCGAACATAAGATGAAGAGGGTAAAGAGAAGAAATTAAATCAGCAAAATTTACAAAACAAAGTTTAGGGAAAAGTAAAGGTGACAACGAGAATGAATCCTAAAAATATGAGCAGGGTCCAATAATAATGATGACAAGTATTTGTGGATTTCAAATTATTGAAATCTAGATTCAGATTTTCAAATAAATATCACAATTGTGATAGAAAAACTTTCAATTGTAGCTTATTAAAGGAAATATTGTATAGGTGGTTCCTCAAAATTTTATCACTTCAGTTCTTTAGTGTTTTTGTAAGTTAAATTTGGAGTGGTTAAAAAAGCTAAAGCTTGCAAGTTTGTTTATCAAAAGAAAGAAAGCTTTGGTGTAAGACTCATCGGCATTTCCACATCAACTCTGAACAAGGATGTGAAGTACTTCTAAAGTGCCAATGAGACTCTTTTCATTTAGCAATTGCCTGGATGAGGGTATTTCAGGGGTTTTCACTTTTGAAGTACTTGACTTCCTGTTTACTGTTGTGTGCTTGATTAAACCACATATGAAAGCAGTGCAATTTAGTTATGTCTTTTGGCTTTCTTTCTTTCTTCCCCCCCATATTTTTGGGTCTTTCTAAGCATACCATACTGAGTACCACATGTTGTCTAGTATCTTAAGTTTTCACTCCTGAAAGGTGCTTTGCTTTAATTTTTTTTTTTTTTTTTATGTTCTAATATATTGTTCTTGTATAATGTAGGTAATGGATGTTTACGCCGGACCAAATGGTTTGCTTAGCCATGGTAATACTCTTAGACCATGGTTATTTATAGATTCATCAACAATTGACCCTCAAACATCAAGAAAACTCTCTGCCACCATAGCTGATTGTTCATTGAAAGGGAAAAGAGGTACACCTTTAATACTTTTGTATTGCATTTTTGTTCACTTAGCCTCCTGGAATAACAAACATTAGACATTGAAATGATCTGCAACTTTTATTTGTCACTTTGATATAACTTTATTGTTATTGTCCAAGCTTTGAGTTTTTTAAGATAAACAAGACATTTTGTTAATGACATAAGAGGTTCAACTGAGAGGATGTTAAACCCTCAAGGGAAAATACATTGAAGATTCGCAAAATGAAAAGTTTCTAAAATATGCCTGCTTTATAAGGCTTATGATGAACTTTTTATAAAACGAAAAGGGGAAGATTTTTGGCCTGGATCCATTTGAAGAAAATTTGTGCCTGGCTAGTGCCACAATGTTCTTTCTTCTAGTTGATTTCAGGCACTTGTGCAAGCCAACTCTGTTTATGTTTTCTAAATATTTAGTTGCAAACATGTTTGAACAAGCATATGTCCTACATGAACTGTCATGAACTAAGTACCGCACATTGATTCGTTTAGCATAATTTAGTTTCATCCGGGTGAACACTGTCCAGCATAATTGGAAAGATACTTGTAACCTGTTTCTTTTGGATTTCAATTAATATTTTTGTGCCGTGCCCTTTGAAGTGTTAAATAAATGTCAAATAATTTTGCATCACTTAAAGTACCCAGGAAAATGTCATTAGGAATGTGTATATGCACATTTTATCATTATATAGTACTCTCGTTTCCATATTAGCCATTCTTGTGTTCCTAGTCTCCCTTCCAACAAAATTGCAGTTATATGTTTTTGCCATAGCAAACAAATTAGGACAACACGTAATGATGATTGTGATTCTCTGTAATCCAAAAAACTGGCTGTGTATTACACAGAGGGATGGGAGATTCCAGCCATGTTGGATGCTCCTGTATCTGGAGGTGTTCTTGCTGCAGAAACGGGAACACTAACTTTTATGGTATTTTTCTGCAACCTTCTAAGCTCTTAAAACGCTTATATAACAAAGGTCCAGTACAAATGCTTGTGGGAAGTAAATCTGGTTTCTTTTCACGGAATTTATGCCTTATTTAAACCTGTTACTGAGTAATACTCAATAGTTATCTTTGGTTCAAAAGCACTTCTTACATTAAAACAGATGTGTGAGCATGAGCTTTTCTTTTTAGGACCATGCTTTGCGTTTCCTACTCATTCTAGTGCAATGGTGTAAACCAGACTCGCAAATCAGACACCTCTTTTTTTCTTTCCACTTGCAACTTATGTATTTATTTTATGATATGTCTACATGCTCATAGACAGGATTTTCACTGGTTCTAAGTAAATTGTAAAATATTACCTTGTCCTCGGACATCTGCCATGCTGTCCACTATTCAATTTCCTTGGTATCAAGTGTGAGCAACTGTTTAAGGGGAAAACTGATATGCAGCCTGCACAGCCACAAGAAAAAGTGTTGCTATGTTTGTATCTCCTCCTGACCTCCAGAAAATATGATTTGGGGATTGACATCCCGAGAAAATGCTCAATATAATCCCATTAGTCAACAAAGAAATCTGCCATCATTTTCAATATTATTGAATCTCTGTTTTTTGCTTTTGTTATTTCTACTTACCTCACCCAAGATTGAATAGTTGATTTAGGCTTAATGCCTCATCCATCCAGATTTCTTTAAAGTAAAACTAAACAGTACAAAACAGGAGCTCTTAGTTAAATCCCTGGTGACTAAGCTCTGTTTCTTTTGGTTTGATAAATCTTATTGCTGTCATCAGCAGTTTAAAAGTGCAAAATTGACTTCCTTTATTCTGAAATTTAACCTCTTGGCTTTGTACTGAGTTATAATAAAATACTCCATCCTTTCAAAATGGATGTCCTAGTCTCGCTTAACACATGAGTTGAGGGATAAATGAAAACATATAATACTTCATCTCTGGAAGTCAATAACAATTGGAAACCACATACTAGTTTATTTAATTTTGATGAGAAAGTAATGAACATGTTGAACGGTTGCTTTTCCTGGTGTATAGAGTATCGAGAAAGAAGTCATATCTTAGAGTTAATATCTTATTATCTATAAACGGCGAGTAATCATTGTCTGGTGGTCTCCCATTTGTCTGACAGTCTTTTTAAATGGTTAAGAAAATTCTAATACAAAACTTAGCTAACTGTTGTTTACACTACTCTTACATTCCCACTACGTTTCCACTAACTGTTGTTCTCACTATCACATAGTAGTAATCTATACAGTTTCTCAGTTTTCTTTTTCTGCTACAATCTCAATATCATCACCATCCTCTTATCTATCAATAGCCATGAATCCTTCACAATTCTATACAAAATAAATATCTAGCTTTCCTTTATTCATAAAACTATACTATTCTTATGAATCCAGCCATCTTCTGTAACTATATTTCGAATATTCGTCTGCTGTCCTTTTTAATGCTTTTGTAACTATTATTTTCTATGCTCTTTATGCATGGATTTTTGTTGCACACGCATCAGTTGTGCCTTAGTTACTAGATTTCATTTAAATGAACATGATTTTGGCAAGTAGGAGATTTGTTTTTGAACAGTGTGAGTATTAAAAATTTAAAAGCTACAATTTTAAGATATCATCGAGGATTATGCTTATGGATCTTCATTTCCACTCTCTGATTTTCTATTCTCATTTTCAGAACAAAGTCCCCCCCGCTAGGTAGAAAAGTGTAGCCTGCTTTTTTATTTTTTGAGCACCTAATTTTGCATTGCTTTGTGGCTAGGCTGGCTCATTTGAGGTCTTTGTGCTCAGCTTATGATTTGTTCTTCAGGTGGGTGGCTTGGAGCAAGCATACCTGGCTGCAAAGCCCTTATTTCTCTCAATGGGGAAAAACACAATTTATTGTGGTGGAGCAGGAAATGGATCAGTACGTGCATTTCTATTTTTCAAGTCATAACCCATGGATTCTAAAATCCTTGTTTTGATGATAGTTTAAATGCATAGCTTCCACAGTACGCAGCAGATTCCTTTTCTTTTACTAATTTCCTCATTCATTTCTGTCATGCTCAAATAGAAGTAGATAAAAAAATGGTAGACCTGATTCATCAGCTCTTTATCTTACACACAAAGCAATAGTAGCATATTTCCTCCATGGGTTTCACAGTGAGGTTATCTTTTAGCGGTTTTGATTTATAATTATATACAATGTATTAGGATTTTTTGACAAAGAAACCAATTTGTGGCACCCTCTGATTCATTGATGATCAGATGTCTGGTTTTAGAGAAAGGAAAATTGATTAAGTTTTACAATGTTGAAGAAGTATAATAGTGCTCAAATGTGGTTCTAACAGTCGGACATAACTTATTGACTGGTTCTTTTTGACTCAGGTTTCACTCAAGTGAAGTGACGTCATTGTACAATGCATGTGTATAAACATTGAGAAAATTGTTAATTCTTAAATGGTGGACTGAAATCATAAATTCATCTGAGAAAGCCTTGTTCACTACAAATGTGGTTGTTACTTGAAGAATAACTACCATAGTGGATGAAGTTGAAATTTGTCTGGAAGATGTCAATACAAAAATTTAGTGGCATTCGTGAAAGAAGACAAACAAATCCAAGTTATATGTTTCAGGTCTGCAGTCCTTCTGCCAAGAGGACTATCATAGGAACTGAATATTTATAAGCTAAGAAATAATCATAAATTCTACGAGTATTAGAAAAGATAGGTGAGAAGTTTTAGATGTTCTTTTTTACGTCGTTATTAGCTATTAAATGAGAAGCTGAAACTCTGGTGATATAAGCTTGAAATCTATAAGTTCAGCTCTTGTGCTTGTGGCACATTTCCTAGATTGTACATGTCCTAAATTTGTTCCCCAAAAAAGAAAAAAAACAGTGGTGAAATATTAGGTTTAGTATACAGTTGCTATTAATTCAATGCATATAGTTACTTTTTCAACCTACAGATTGGGAATAACGAGAAGCTAAGGGGTTGCAAATTAATACACAAATGGATAGGAGTGCAATGCAATAACAAGCCTATTGTAAAATAGGTTTAACATACAAAATTTGCCTTAGGGTGAAGTGAGAAATATGCATCACTGATCCCTGTCTTACACTATAAGTCAAGCGTATTTTTGATGAAAATGCAGGGAAAGATCTATAGATTTAGGAAGAAATTACTTGTACCCCTATCTCTCCACTTCTTGTAAATCTGTGTAATGTAGATTTTGGGCAAGCATGAGCATGCATGTCTTACATATTTTGTTGTTTATTGTCCTTGTCGAAGACTTAAATCTCTTCTGACAATTAGGTGATGTCAATTAAAATTCTATTCACTTTGCATTTCTATTAAGGCGGCAAAGATCTGTAACAATTTGGCCATGGCTGTGAGTATGCTTGGTGTGTCAGAGGCCCTTGCTCTAGGTCAGAAATTGGGCATTGCAGCCAGTACTCTGACAAAGATATTCAATTCTTCAAGTGCTCGCTGTTGGAGTAGGTATTACATTTATATTTGGATTCATTCTAAGAGATACTTCAGAGTTTTAACAATTGATTTCAATTTGAACGACTAGGGTTGATTTTTCTGACGAAAATGCTAAGATGGATGATAATCATGGGGGCTCTGTTGGTTTCATTTGAAGTAAAGGTGCTTGATTTTAAACTGGTTGATATGATTATGCAATCCTCATCAGTTTTTAAACTCAATCACTTCTCAAGGCCTAAATTTGCTATGAGTGAAAGTAATTAAGTGGCTTAAATTTTAAGCTATGTAGAACTGAATGTGCAAAGATACCTAAGGCAGATATACTTAAGCAGAACTTGTGACAAGAAATAAGTAAGGTAAAGTGAAGTTGAAATAAACTTTTGTTATTCTGTTCCAATTTCCTCCCCCCACCCCAAACAACAAAAACAACCCCCATAATATCTCTTTTCCATCATTATTCTATGGACCTTGTGAACTCCGGCAGACTTTGTAATTAATGGTGCCACAAAAGTCCTGCTTTCATATGTTCTACCTTTTGTATTTGGTGATTACAGACTTCATTTGCAGGGATCCAGGAATGAATATGTTTTTGGGGGGCATGTGAGGGGAAGGGGTAAATTGGGGAAGCAATTTCCGGTATAATCTTGATGTTGGCTTTAGAGTGACCATGTGACAGTTATTCAAATGCACTATACTGCAGAATCTCGAAGAATATGGAAAGATATTTTTCTTAAACGTTTCTTCCTCATGTTTAGATTTGCCCTAGAGTTCTTGCAGCAATATCACGTGTAAAGTCCTGTTTAATGATTTCTGTTGAAAATGCCAGTTTCAAACACACTTTTAACTGTTCCTAAATGGCCCAGTATTAAAAGATCGTTCTGCTGTGAGATACCATGCTTGCAACAATTGGTTCTTCTCATGGAATGATGACATTCTTTCAGTATAATATGACTGCATGACTTGTGGCTCAAGTACTGCTTTGAGGAGGAAAAACAGAAAATACATCTGTGATATGTTCTAACAAAAATGAAGTGAATGCTTAAAATCACTTTGCACATGAATGGGAACTGCTCCTTTTGGTGCTTCCTTCTTCACAGACAGTTTTTAACAACAACCAGTGTTTTGGCAGAATTTCTTTGGTGTCATGCTGCTCTCAGATTGCTATGCAAGAACAGGATCTCTAAAACTTTATACTATTGTTCAGATGGCATGAGAAAAAAAAAAAAAAAGTCATTGTAATCATTCTAGGCGTATGAAGTACTTTAGAGTCTATGATACTTTTCATCAAAGTCATACCTCATGTTAATTACATATCTACATAAATTTGACAGCGATACTTACAATCCGGTGCCTGGAGTGATGGATGGGGTGCCTGCTTCGAGGAACTATGATGGTGGGTTTGCCTCAAAGCTGATGGTAATCTGCTGATAACATGATACCTTAATGATATTTGGTCAATTCAATAGTACTGTGCTTTCCTGGTACTGTCTGTGGTGTCTAAGATCCGTTGTTTGTTATTGTGTTTCAGTTGTAAATCAGAGCTTCATTTGAGACCATATCATGGTTTGAGTTTAGAGTTCAATCTTTAAATTAACTGACATTCTGAAGCATTAGCCACCTTAAATTTATCATTATGTTGAGAAACAATAGAGGTGTTGAGACTGAGCTAGAGATTTTGCTTTGTGAGACCAAACTAGATGTAAACGCACAACTTTTTCAGTTAAAGCCACATAAAGCCATGGTAGACATAGAAATGCGAGCTAAAGTTATACATAGAGGTTACTAAAAGCTGCTAAAATGGTTCACTACATTGGTCAATGCTTTTTCTTGACAACAGCATATCGTGTGTGCATGTATACTGAAAGTAGGCGCCAGCACTGACTAGTTGTGTTGCCTTATATCTAATAAAATCCCACTGAAACTTAATTTGGTAACTTAGTGGCAAACTATGAAAATAAATTTTACGATCAGATGATGTAATCCAGCTAAGAATAACTCACCTTGTAGAAAACTAAATCCTAAACATTCTCTTCTTTTTTTTTTTTCCTTTTTTATTCTATTGGGCTGTGTTGTGTGTGTTATTTTATTTTTGTTTTGGGAGGGTGCGTGGGCCTTGCTGGCTATTCCCTTGTGAGCTTAATTTTCTGAAGAAACAAGGCACATATTTTCATGTCCTAGGAAATATGTAAAGTTTGTAATTTGTACAGAACCAGGTAAAAGTGGGAAGACTGTGAGCTAGAACAACCGGCTTTTCACTTGGGAAAAGGCTAACCAACTTCTCTTCTTCCTTTCATTTCCTCTTTCTGAATTGTGAGGGATACTGAACGATTCATCTCCTGTTTTAGCTGAAACCAACCAAATCAGTGGTATAATGGAAAGAAATTGTTGCTTATTCTGTAAGAAGAGGCACTTC
Organism: Mitragyna speciosa; assembly: GCA_024721245.1. Lineage (NCBI taxonomy): Eukaryota > Viridiplantae > Streptophyta > Magnoliopsida > Gentianales > Rubiaceae > Mitragyna > Mitragyna speciosa. Next base: position 12,574,028 of record CM045552.1, on the reverse strand, counting down.
TCTCTTACTATACTGACCACTTGTATCTAGGCATGTGAATTTTCTGGATAGCATGATTTGTCATGGTCATATGGTCATTGCAGAATTATTTTTCTCATTTAATGCAAACCATAACTAGGGAAGAGCCAATTCACACCAAGGTCTATGACACCATCTTCTTCCCCCTTTCTGTTCAGGTTTTCTCAAATGCATGCTTACTGATAGATCATCTTCACGTGCATTATTATTGCAGAAAAAAATTGTTCCTTTAACAATCTCTGCTAATTTTTCTTTTTATTAACTTTTAAAAGTTATTCATTTTCTCTCTGAATTCAGGCTAAAGATTTGAACCTAGCTGCTGCATCAGCCAAAGAAGTAGGTCTGGAATGCCCACTGACATCTCAAGCTGAAAAGATGTGAGCCATTCTATCATATCGACACTGTGCAATTTTTAGTTCACTTATCTGAAATGATCATTTGATTTAACTTGAGACAAAGAAATGGATAAGATGGTAATAGATACTGTAAAATAGGGGATTGTATTGCACCTTTGGTTTGATAATGTAGTTATTGAGATGAGCCATTTGTTTGAATAATATTGACTTAGAAGAATGTTTAGAGCTTGTCTAGTTGACCAGTACAATGTCGGTAAGAAAATGTTGAACTTGCAATTGGTGAAGCAGCTGACTAACATTTGGGGTGTGTGTGTGTGTATCCTGGTTAGGGCCTTATCCTTTATCAAATGAGTTAGTTTATCTGATGGGCAACAGCCCGCTAATTCCAACTGTGTTGTCTTCAATTGAAGCAATTTGTGAAGTCCAGAGCACTTACAGGAAATGATTCTGATTGTATGTTTCACAGGCCATTGTGTATTGACCAAATATTTTTAACTATTTGTTAAAATATCATGCCATTAAAATCTCTTTACAATTCCTAGTCTTGACTGTGGTCCAATCAATTATCATTATAAGATTATATTACCCTAGGTGATGTAAGATTCTGGAGGCAGCTCTGTCATGTTCTAGACTTTTTAGCTGATCCTGCTCGATGCTAATTGTGATGACATGGGTAGAAGTGACTAGCCCAGAAACTTTTTAGAGATCAAGCTCGTGTCCAAATTGCTTCAGCTCAAGGTACCAGTTATAAAGCTGAGAAGTAATTTGATGCTAGCAAAGTAACTTTGAAGTATTTGGCTATAACTTTAAAGTATTTGGTCTGATTGAGGTATTATAAAAATAAGCCAATACCTTGTAAAGCTCGACTCTTTGTGAATCTTTTTTAGTCTCCTGATTGGTTATTTCATGGATATATGAGGTTGTGCTCTGCTTTAGCGTTCAATTTTCTGCCAACTAATTGACTAGAAATTTGTTTTATAAGAAGCTAGTATTCAGTGACTTCCCTTTTCCCGCCTCGGACGGGTTGGTGGGTGAATGGCTAAATAATTGTAGGTCACTTTCTTCACTGAGTCCTTACAAATTGTAATGCCAAATGTCAAAGCCTCATACCAGTTACACAAGCCTATCCTTTGAATCACTATCTATTATTAGTATACATCCATGTTGCTCCCTGACACAATAAAAGGTGGAATGGTGCCGAAAGGTTTTACGGGCTTTGCTTTATTATTAGAAGGCATATAAAGCTTTGGTGAATTGTCAATATAGTTGAGGTCGTCCTGAGAACAAATCTGCATGAGAGTAAATGCAGATTGATATTATTCAAGCTACTTTAGAACATTGTTTCCTTTTGGTTCATTTTATCTCAAAGAGAAGGAAACATTAAGGTCCTGCTTTTAGAATGTAAGTTTTGAGTTGCGTTGACTTCTGATTAAACTGAAGTTATTAACATGATAATCTCTCTCCTCAGATTCATGGAGCTCTGCAATGATGGTCATGGAACCAAGGACTTCTCATGCGTTTTCCGCCATTATTACCCGGGAAGCGATGAGCTTTAATTTAGCATCTAAAAGGAGTTTTGATTTGCTACATCATCTGGTATCCAGATTCAGGTGTCTAGATGTGTCAATACAAATTCAATCAGATGCAGGTGCCTTCATGTACTATACACATTCAATCATATGCCTATCTGCTGTACGCGGATATGTCTGCATATGATCTAGAACATTTTACGCTTCTGCATTTTTTAATATGAACAGATTGTGCATTTGGGCTTCCGCACATCTGTACACATTTTTGGCTTTCTTACTTCATTATGTGTAATGTCTATGATGATATCACTTTGGCGTCATCCAAAAACATATCCATTTTCTTGCCTCGTGTTCTTATATTTCTTAATGCAAATTAGTGAATTCAAAGAGAAATCTTTGGCCCTTTAAAGAACCCTCCAGAGCAATAAGAGAAAGAAACTGGTTTATTGCCCTTTTGCCAACAAATCAGCACATATATTACCCTATGTGGAGCTGCGTTCCTCTCGGAAACCTTTTCGTGTCGCAGGTGCGTCATAACTATGATGACCTCCCCTGGGTATTTAAAATTTCACTTGTCTTTTCTTTAACATTTTTTTAAATTCAAAATTGCTGTCCAACAGAGAGGGATATAAATATATTTAAAACTAAGAGCAATATACATAATATGCTTTATATTAACATTGATAGGGGAGGAAACTCAAAGGAGGTCTTTGTATTATGACAATCTCAGGGAAAATCAATTTAAACTTACCTTTTGTTCTTAGGGGAGATCAATTCAAACCCAAATTTTTAAGAAAAGTTAGAAACCTTTTGCAACTTCCTAGATTTACCATTGTTGGAATCTTAATTACAAATCTCCAATCTTAACCTACACATAAAGCGGGATTTGATAGCATAAATTTCTACAAGGATGTAACTTGGGGGCACAATCCAATTTCTAAAAAGTCAATTTTCTGGATACTATCATTAATTTTGTGGTTGCATTTTCTAATTAAAGAGTGTCCGTACTTCCTCAGTTCTTTTTCAAAAAAAAAAAAAAAGAATAGGGTTCTCATTTTTCTCTTTTTCCTTTTGTGAAAATTGTGCTTCGCGTTCAAATGTTTGTAGTATACAAAAATAGAAATATCAAAGGTTCAAAAAGAAGCAAATTAAACTCCTAATTTATCCTCAATTTGCAAACATATTAAATAACCACACTCACATCAGCTTCGAAATTGTGGCACTAATAAAATATTTAACTATGATATTACGCACCAATGGGCAACTCGCAGGAAGGCTAGTTAATCACATAGAGTGAACTACAACGGGAGGACGGTTCATGGATGCATGACAGACAACATATTCTATCGTATGCTACACAGTACTTCTCCAATTTATATGTAGCTGATCCAAAGGAATTCTATGATATTGCTCATCATCAATCCTCATCTCCTGCAGACAATTTCAATCTCCTTAACTTCCTGGACCTCAAATTATCATCTGCTGAAGTGGACTTCTTAATCAAGGATTTCACAGATTCTGAAGTCACTCTTTCTTTGTTTCAAATGGGAAAGTGGAAATCACCGGGACCAGACGGGTTCCCAGCTGGGTTTTATCAACAATATTGGTCTATTCTAAAACCATCTGTAACCTCTGCTGTTCTGAATGTACTCAACAATGGTGCTTCTTTAAGACCTTGGAATCATACCAAAATTATTCTCATCCCAAAAACAAACAACCCTACCCAACTATCTCACTTTCGGCCTATTAGTTTATGTAACGTTTTATATAAACTAGTCGCTAAAGTCCTTGCCAACAGGTTGAAGAAGATCCTGCCTAACATCATCTCCGCCAATCAAAATGCTTTTGTCTCTAATAGATTGATTTCTGATAATATCTTGATTGCCAATGAGATCTTTGAATTTCTAAGAAAGCGTAAGCATGGAAAAACCTCTTATGCAGCATTAAAACTTGATATGAGTAAAGCATTTGATAGAATGTCCTGGAGCTTCATTATTCAAGTTATGAGTAAGGTAGGTTTTCCTTCACGATGGCTACATCTTATATTCAACTGTATCTCCTCAGTTCAATTTACTGTCTCCATTAATGGTGATCAAACTCAAAGCTTTTTCCATCAAGAGGATTACGTCAGGGTTGCCCTCTTTCTCCTTTTTTGTTTATTCTCGGTCAACAAGCACTTTCTTCCATTCTTCAAACTTTATCCATCCAGAAGATTTGCCCAGGGATATTCTATCAATCGAGGAGGACCAGTTATTTCGCATCTAATGTTTGCAGATGACTGTCTAATTTTCTTCCAAGCCACTCATTCTGCCATCCTCAATCTAAAGAAGGTTCTGCAATATTATTCACTATATTCTGGACAACTTATAAATTGTCAAAAATCCTCCCTCATCTTCAGTAACAATGCCTCCATTGAAGAACAACAATCTCTCGCCACCTTTTTGCCATCACCAATATCGGACGACCTGGAATTTACCTTGGAATGGACTTGGATTTCTCCATAAGTAAGCTTTCCCTTTTTGGACACATCAAGAACAGAATCATCACTAAGATTTCTAGATATAAAACTGCCTCCTTATCTACCATGGGACGTATCACGTTAGCAAAACATGCTCTCTCTTCGGTAGCTCAATATACTCTGTCAGTTTTTCGCCTACCATCTACACTCTCCAATTCGATTGATAAGCATATTGCAAGATTTATATGGGAAGGTAGCACCAATGGGAGAGGCGTGCATTGGATTTCTTGGGATCAAATTGCTCAATCTAAGTTTGTTGGAGGTCTGGGTCTTAAATCTACTACTCATCTGAATCAAGCTTTTCTTGCGAAAGACTGCATGGAAGATTCATTATCAGCCTAACTCTCTATTCAGTCGTTTCTTCCTTTCCAAATATTGCTCCAAACACTCTTTTTTACAAGTTAAACCTTCTTCTTCAGCTTCTTGGGGGTGGAAAAGTGTTTTATGGGGCAGAGATTTATTGAAGCAAGGTTTGCAATGGATTGTGGGAAATGGCCATCAAATCTCTGTTGCAGATGACTGGATACTAGGTATAAAAAATCCTTTGCGGTACAATTCTTTGGCTCTTCATGGACTACAATTAAAAGTGCAGCATCTCATCCATCCCATTGGCCACTGGAGATATCCTCTGTTGTCAACCATCTTCTCGGACCAAATTTGCAACATCATCAAAACCATTCATATTCCTATCAACCCATAGCAAGATCTTCAAATCTGGGGATGAGAAAGTAACGGTATCTACTCTGTGAAATCAGGCTATGTCTTGGCTAAACGACTCTTTGAACAAGCCAAGCCTTCAACCTCCTCCCAATTATCACAAATTCCTCCCCAACTGCAAAAAATTTGCAAAACAGTTTGGCAGCTTAATATTCCTGCTAAGATTCAATTCTTCTTTTGGAGAATGTTACGTAACATATGCCCAACAATGGTAACTTTATTCAAAAGAGAATTGTTCAGTCTCTACTTTGTCTTAGATGTGGAGAGCATGACAAAACTTTGGAACACTGCTTCTTTGAATGCCACTACTCCAAACTGACTTGGCGCATTTCACAGTTAGGGCTAGATTTTGATCAAGGCAAGAAGCAATCTTTCACCGACTAGGCGATATGTTGGTTCCATGAGGTGCAGGATAATCATCTTCTTGTTCTTTGTCTTCTCACCTTTTGGAACATTTGGTTATCTCGCAATCAAACTGTTTGGCATGATATTCAGTTTTGCCCCCTAAAAGTCATTCAAAACACAAATTTGATGCTTAATCTACTTCTGCCTATTCATCAGATCACCTCTCTCAACTCTTATCGACAACCTTCATCTACTACCTCATCAATAACCACTTCACATCCTCAAAAACAACATATCACCATTCAGATTGATGGTTCTTTTAAATCAAACTCAGGACATGCAGCTATGGGTTATGTCTTTCTCGATCCTCATTCCATGCAAATTCTGTCATTTGCCTCAAAGATTGATGCTGCATCCAGTCTACAAGCAGAAGCATTGGCTTGCTTATATGCCATCCGTAAGGCAGCTGTTATGGGGCTTTACTCATATATTGGTTCTAACGGACTGCTTAAAACTTTGTACTGGTGTTAGGGATGTTCACACAGTTCCCTTTCCCCTACAGTTTTTATTCTTAGATTTAATTTCCCTCCTTAGTATGTTTACTTACTGTAATCTCTTAAAAGTTCCTCGTGCCCAGGTTCAGCAAGCTCACCAGCTTGCCATTTCCTGTAATGCTGTATAACTTTCATATTGCAGTATATTTCATGTGGTTATCTCTTCAAAAAAAATATTTAACTATGATAGAGTCAGACTGAACACCCAATATGAAAATTTCTGCATCAAGAGCTTTTAATTGTTTCTTCATTTTATGAAGATTCGGTTATATCATTACAATCAAGCTCTGCGATGCTCAATGCAAATATTTCTGCTTCGCCATTTAAAATTCTAAAGCAAAAAATTACAACTATCCCTAACTTGAGACCAAAAATCAAGATATTATCCCTTGCAATGTACATGATATTTATTAATTAAAAGTTATTGATTTAGAGGTTCTCATGACAAAGAAAATAATGAGAACTCCTGAAGTAATTGGTTGTATACATTTACAAGTTTCTAGACTAATTAGAAGTGTATTTGCTAACAATGGAAATGGAGAGGGTACCTCTCCACTAATACTAAATAATAATATAGTTAAGGTTCCAAGGAGTTTGGTTAATCCCGCTCATAGTAAGGCAGCTCATGTACAATGAACCCAGTAGCCCCATTTCTTTAAACAAGTAATTTTAATTAAGACGAATTTTAAAGATTATTGCAAGAAATCTTATGCTATAAATTTTAACTAAGATGTCTTCTGAAGATTGTTGCAAGTAATAATATGCTAAAAATTTCAATAATGATAAAACATTTAACAACAAACTACAAAACTACAAATATTTTATGAAATGGTTATAAGGCCAAAATGATAAAATCCAAAGAAGAAACAAAAATTAATAATGTAATGCCGAAGGGTTATGTATACATATTTTGCACCAAAAATTTCAACTAACTAGTAAATATTCATTTGGTTAAAACCTAAATAGCATGTATATGTGTGTGTATATATATTACACAGAATTAGAATAATAAAGCAAGCACTTTTCACACACTTCGAAAATAGTCTTATTGACTAAGGAGTTACGTGTTAGATACTGTATCTTGGACCACACAACTATTCTAACTAATTCCTAAAAAAAAAAAACTATTCTAACCAATAAAATTGTATATTATTTCACATTCAATTGTAAACATAATTACAATACAGGTATAAAAAATCAAGAGATGAACAAGAAGTTTAATCCTATGTAGGAGGAAGAGTTTGAAATCTATATAATGTTATCTTAGAAGAGATTCTTCTATCGAAGATTCATCTAGATTCATTTAGAATTAAGAGAATATCATAAGATTTATATCATCTAAAATTTAAGGATTCATGACAAGACAAGATTCATCAAAATAGGATCCATGACTTGCAATATGGGATATCATTTATGCATGTATAGGATTGGCTATTGGTATCTTCCTTCACTTATATTTCGTACAATTACCCGTGACTAGAACATAAATATAATATAAAGAGTTATTAGAGGAGAGACCGCGGTGTTTTAATCATGTCCGTTGCAATGACTTAGTGCATTTTTTAAATTTATGTTTCATAATTAAAATTAAAATCATAACAAATGATAATTAAAATCATAACAGATGATCTTATTAAGTTTTTTTTTTTCTTTTTGGAGAATGCAACTTACAAAGTACACTAATTACAAATTTATCTTTTCCATTGGATTGTAAAATCATCACATGAGGATCCCAAAAATCAGAAGTTAGGGAGCACAACCAATCTAAGCTTCAGAATGTCAAGGCCTTCCTTGTGCTAAAGTTGGAGGTCCAAATCCCGGCCTTGTCATTTAGGAAGGGGAGGGAATAATGGGGATAGATATAAGATTATAGAGTCACATCCTGAATTGTGTGTGACAAAAATAGTTTGAGGCGACACCCAGTACATTATTAGGAATCTCAACTCACTTATGTGAGGAAATATACATTGTAAGACGAATTGTTGAGAAAAAAAGAGAGCCTTAATGTTCTCCTTTTGACCAATAACAATATATATATATATATATATATATATATATATATATATATATGCTTTACGGAACCTATGAATTTGCTTTTGTGGAGTGAAGAAGACAAGGAAGAGCAGGAAACTAAACTAATAGAATTTGCTGTGGTGCCAAAAAAGCATGGTAAAAATTGTAACAATACGTAAAAAGTTAGTAAATTTATGTAAAAAAAATGACATTTTTGGTCAACTCACAATGTTTAAAATATCAATTTCTTGAGATGGACTGAATATGGGGATAAAGTTTGAATAATTAAAAGTTAGGGATAAATTACAACTTTAATTAAAAGTTAAGGGGAATTTCTTGGATTAACCCTACAAGGGTATTTTTTAAGCTGCTAGTTAAGCTGGGTTCGGGTGAGGTGTGAGCGTGTCCCGACAAAGTTATGACAGATGCAATATGCGAGAAGATTCACGATGTCAAAATAAATACAGGTGAGGTGGTAGAAATATTTTTCTTTTTTTCTTTTTTCCCCTTATCATGTACCTTTGGAATATCGAATACAAAATGTTGTAATTTTTTTAAATAAAATAATATAGTACACATCTAATTCACAAAAAATAGTAGAAGGCTTCGACTTTACTTTTGAAATTATTTTATGTTTGGTTCTGGAATATAATTCAATCTGACCATCTTTATTCTATGTTCAGTATGAGAGTCTAATAAAATCAATTAATCCCTAATTTATCTCCCTAAAGAGTCTTTTTCATTTTGATCTTATGTTTCAACTTGAAAAAAATGAGAGAAAATTGAGAGATTTTAGGAACTGGAAGGAGGTTAGGAGATATTACAGGAATTTGAGAGAGGTTAGATTATCATTTTATGGTAGTTCTAGAGCATACTCTAATTACATTATAGGAAATATATTTGACATGTAAAAAATAGGAAAATTAGAGTCACATCCTTTATGTTGGAGAAATAGGAGATCATTTAAAGTATAACCATGGATATAGGAAAGAATTCTTTCTGGCTTGGCTGGCTCAAACTTGGTGGCTCAAATTGGATTAGTTGCAGACCGTTAAACAAATGTGGATACTTTGTGGTTTACAACTAAAAGAAAAAATAAAAAGGGAGAGAATTCTTTAATTGAAGATATATTAGGAAAGATATGATGAATAGTATGTTTAATATAAATATTAAAAGTTTACTTTATATAAGGTAGAGCAATTTAGTAAATTTAAAAGTGCAATATAATAAAACTAAAAATGGAAACAAAAATAAACATCGTTTAGATCAAAGCCACGTGAAAGTTGTCTTGAACACATTTATATGTATTTTTTATGTCTCCTACGGTGATAAAAACTATATTGTAAAAAATATATATATATAAATCACCATATATGTGCATGTATGTGTGTATCATATTTGAATATATAAATCTCCTATAGGTGGTGAAAATGTATATCATCTTTTTGTTTCTTTGAATATTCTAGAACATCAAAATCTTAAATAATCTTATTTTATAATAACTTAGATATACTGTGCATTGAATGGTTGATTTTTTTTTTGAATATTCTAGAATATCAAAATTTTAAATAATCTATTTTTTAATAAACTAGATATCCTGTGCATTGTATGGATGATTTATGCATTTTTCAACGATATGCTTTTTTTCACTGTGGAAGATTTATATATTCAAATATGATAATATAAGAAACTTGAATATGATAAAATTTTCAAGCAAGATATAATTTACAAGTGCAAAATTAGAAAAAAAGAATTTATGTTGCTAATATTATATTAAATACAACTATGCAAGACATTGTACATGTTAGCTTTCTTGCTTTAGTTCCACAATGAAATTTCAATTTATGTGCAACCGATTCTATTCTCAATTAGGAGACTAAAAATGCTCCCATTCTTTGATTAACTACAATTAATGCAATGAACACACGGATGGAAATTCAATAAAAATTTGAAATTCTGAAAATCTAATCTTAAAAAAAGAATGGTTATTTAAGTTATATATAACAATTAGATATTAAAAATAATGAAAGACAACTTAAAGAGAAGCTGTGTGAGTTAGTTCCATGTGAATACTATCTTGAATAGAGTTTGTATACATATATAAAACCTAAGATAAAATGAATCATTACACAGAAGTACAAAATTGCATAAGTCGAAAGGGAAAATACAATGTGTATGGTAGCACTATCGATGAGAAATATATCATCGTCATCATAATTTAATCCCAAATATTTGTCATCCATGATAGTATCTCGTACTAATAATATGTTGTCAAACTAATACTAATATATTTGGTGCAGTGGTTTATATTGTAGGTTATATACTAACAAGGTAACAAAATACATACGAAGAAAGATAACAAAATATAAGAGCAAGTAGAGCAAAGCGATAGATAACAGGTAGGTTAAATCAGTATTTTATTTATTTAATTATCAAAAGTTTTTTACGAGAAAGGTTGGATGGCTCCTGTTTATAGACAATATATGATCAATGTTACATGAACTGTATTCAATATTCATACATGCATTTAGAACTTCTAGATTAAGAATTTACTTCTTCCAAAGAATAGAAAGTGTAGAAAAGATATATGTACAAAATGAAACGGACGTCAAAATTAATCATTTTAGTTGTTTTGTAACAAACATTAGGGTGATTTTCCCGAGTAAACTCGAGTCAATTTAACAGGTGACAAACGAAACGCCCGAGCAATTCTTCCCAGCAATAAAATCATTGAACGAGACATATTCCTCGCACACACAACACACACTTGCTCTCTTTAAACCCATAAACCCATTCCCCGCAACATCCTTCACTTTGTCCTTTTTTCTCTTTTTCCAAGTCTCGGGTACTGTCAATTTGCAGGTACCATCTTTTTCCCACGTCCCTTTATCTCTTTCTTGATGTCTTCTATCTTAAGGGAAGTGTTCGATCAAATTCTCTTCTGCATTTGTTTTTATAAACCAAAATGGTCCCCTTATTCTTTTCTTTTCTGGTTTTACTTTAGAACTGTAGATTGGCTTGGGGACTCAGTACTATATTCTTTGATTAATATTCTTGGTTTTTGCTTTATTGTGTAAAATCGATGGCTCGATTTCTTTAGTTGGTCATTGTAATCAATACCCGGATGCCAATTTGATGCTTGTGCCTTTCTTTTTGTCTAGTGGTTATACCGAGGTTATTGTGAAGTATCAGTCTTTTAAGTTCTTGATGCATTTCTTCGTCTTGAAAAATTGGTATCATCTTTTATCTTGGTAACAATTGTGAGGTGAGTTAGATGTAAATTTGGATAAAATCACTATCTTTTTCCGTGCAATACATCGTATATTTCTATGATTATCTTGATTGCATGCGATTAAGTGGAGAAGAAAATATTTATCGGAAAATTTGAGTTTTATTGGTTCTTTTGCTTCTCTGCCTTTGATTATGGAAAACAGGACTACATAAATGTTCAATATTGTTCTTAGATGGGATTCAATATGTTCTATTTTGACATATGTCTCTGTTGGACATTGTGGTCCTTACTGTCAGTGATCTTGAAGAAATTTTCACTTAGCAGCCACATATTCATGCTGCTATTGCTGGCAAAGCTCCATAAACCAAAGTTTTTCTGAAGTGTGGCGTGGATAATGATTTCAGTAGTAGTTGATGAGAAAATCTATGTTGGAATAGACAAATAAATGCCGAATAGAAATTCTAAATTTATTGTTTTTTAGTTGTGTTTTTTTTTTTTTTTTTTGGGGGGGGGGGGGGGGGGGAATTAGCCTAGTAAGTTTGAAGGGTAGCAGTTGTTGTTGGAATTAGTCGGAAATGGTTACACAATCAGTTATAAACACAGAAAATCTGGACAATGCCAGTGGCATCTTCTTGTTCTACAGCTTCTCTGGAGATCACTTTGAATGGTGGTATAGTTATACTTTTTGTGCTTTTCATTGGCAACACTAATTTAGTTAGCTAAGCTCCTGTTATAAGAATTTAAGATATAGCCATTGTAGGCTCCTAGATTTTATGCTTGTAGAGAATAGGTCAGTACCTGTTGATGACTTTTTGATTGCAGATCTGTACCTTATGTAATTTCTAGCCTTGAGGGCTATATTTCAGTTGTATGTGTCTACAGGATAACCAAGCACTGAAAATTTGTAATTTGTCTATCAATTACTTCATTATTTCTTGTTGGCTATTTTGGTTGCAATTATATAAGTAACTATTGGTTTAGGATAACAAGGAATTTGACATGATTGTCAAATTGGGTCAGCGGTTAGGTACAAGGGGATAACCTCTGCAATAGGCTGCATACACCTTTCTCATTTTAGACCCTTTTGTGCATTGGGCCCCTTCATCTTTTGTGCTTGCAGGTTCTATGGTAGAATGCTGTGCAAGCTTCAATAATGATGAGACCTGAAAGAAAATTACAGTGGAAGTACAGAACAAAATGTATGAGATTAACAGTTGATGGTCATGCACAAGACACAAAGGAACAAGGAAGAATAGATTCCTTGGAATTAATTATTTTTTAGCAGAACCCTTAACGATACAATTTTCAAGTCCAGTGGAGGATTATTACTGAAAAATGATATTGGCATCTCTAGAAATCTTAACATATAGTGGTCACGTATCTCTTCCTCGGAGTTTGTTGCACCTTATTAGTTTGTTGGCAATATTTTCTCTGTTTTGATACTTATATATTCAAATATCAGTGGGATAAGGCTTTCACATGTTTAAGTTCCTTCTATCGTTTGTTGGCATGAGGTGCATTGTCCTTCTAGAACTGCTTCTTAAAGGGTAATTTAGATGATTTAAACAGATGGGGAAAACAAACAAAATTTTATATTTTTAGACTCCTGTTAAGTGGTTTAATTTCGCAACTTATTACTTCTTGGGAAGATCCTAAAGTTTTGAGTACTTGAATACAGACGAACAGTTGAGATTGTGAATCAGGAAATCAAAAAGTAATTGACATCTGTTACTGTGCTGGCTGAGTATAGATTGCATGCTTAAATGAACTTCAGTAATTATTTTCTTTCTATTCAAACCAGTTTCTCTATGGCTGATTACATTACACGACGCTGATTTGCACTAGGGACTAATTTCTTGATATATAGGGAGAAAGAAGATTCAGGAACTTGAAGTATATTTTGTTATAAATAAAACTGTAGCGAGATTTATGGGAACGTTATCATCCCCAGCTGTTGCAGCAAAGAAGTCATCTCTTACACCTAAAGCTATTATATCTCAGAAGTTTGGAAAAAAGGCCGACTTCAAGGTTGAGGAAGTAGAAGAATCTTCTCAAAATGGTTGTCCTGGGCTAGCAATTCAGCAAAAGGGTCCTTGCCTCTACCGCTGCTGTCTGCAACTTCCAGAATTTTATGTTGTCTCTGGAACCTTTAAAAGGAAAAAAGATGCAGAGCAAGACGCTGCCGAGAAAGCTATAAAAAAGGTTTTGCATTTTTTATATATCTGATAAATTCTGTTTTATCAATTGCTTTAAACATCTGATGATCCCATGATACATATTGTTTTTGTTCCTGAGCACATAGGATATAATGATGGTGTCTTAGTATTTAGTTTCAATGTTCCAGGTGGTCAATCACAGTGGAACATTTATTGTTTTAGAAAATTGAAACTATTGTTTGAATTATTGCTTAGCCTTTAGTAATTATTGTTTGAAATATTAGCCTTAGTGTATTACTCAGCCTTTAGTAATCCACTGCAGTGGTTTTAGTTTATTCTTAATTGCTGCAGTTAGGTATCCTTCTGAGTATGCCATTCCTTAGTTGAGGGCATTTTGTGGAGTTTTTTCATTGACTGGTGGAAAGAAATTTTGTTTTTCCTTTCGTTCTTGAGTTTAATGCTCCAGACAATTTACCACGAGAATGAAGATCTGCCAATTGATTTACCCAACTTGTCTACACTTTGAGCATAAGGGGTTGATATCTGAATTACCTATTTGTTTATTCTTAATTGCTGCAGTTGGGTATCTCCATGAAGGAAAATAATCCTACTACTTCAGAAGAAGCATGGGACAACTTGGTTGATCGTCTCTCATATTTGTTCTCAAGCGAGGTATGTACATATGGTTCCTTGAGCAGCTTATTAACTTCCTCTTTTGGCATTAAAGAAATCTATCTTCCTGCTCCAGTCCATGTCTTGCCTGTTGTTAAGAAATTTGAAAGGCAATATACTTGTGATAGTTCTCCACCATGACTAGGATTGCGGGGTTCCTATTCATAGTTTCAATTTGTTTCTGAGGAATGTTGCTCTGTGTAGGAGACTGGAACAGTCCAGTTTTTTCTCTAATTCTTTTTACCCCTATTGTATTGCAAAACATTTATACTCTGTTTTTGGGTTTGTGTGTGCACGTGCCTTTTTTTTTGGGGTTGTGCTTTGAGCTCTATTATACATATTGTGGTGATCTTAGGTATCATTTGGTGTTGCTTCAAACATCAAATAGCATTTAGCTTTGTGGTTTCTTTTTTTAACTAAATAGAGATGCTGATTTCTTGCATAAGTTTGTTGGCTACATGGTACTTACTTAAGCATTAACTTTGTTTTTATGCATGTTGATGAAGTTCCTCTCATCTGTTCATCCACTCAGTGGTCACTTCAGAGAAGCGTTGAGGAGAAATGGTCATCTCAAAGGTTGTGTTCCGATTTCTGTTATGGCCGTCTTTGATGCAAAGCTTAATAACTTGTGTAAATGTATAAGTCCCGACATTGAGTCAAACTCGCTGCTGGTCATACCAATTGTTCTTAGCTCTGCTGCAAAATTAGCTGGCTCTTTGTTGCCTTCGGAAGATCATCTCTCACTGAAGAGGCAATCCTCACATCCTCCTGATGTTTTACTGTCGCTAGAAAATTCTGAATCTTCCATGCCGGAAAGCATTGAGATTCAAGCAATACGTATCCCTTCTTCTATAGATGCAACTATTGAGTCCTTGGCTCTTAATGTTTCCATCAGGGGTTATTACCTTGATGTTATTGCACAAGCATTGGGTGTGACTGAGGGTTCTAGAGTGCTAGTTTCCAGGTAAAAAAAGTGATGGTATATTATTTACTTTCATATATATAGATTTCCTGCAGAGGACTTTTGCTGTTTTGTAATGTTTTATGGC
This sequence comes from Mitragyna speciosa, assembly GCA_024721245.1. Taxonomy (NCBI): domain Eukaryota; kingdom Viridiplantae; phylum Streptophyta; class Magnoliopsida; order Gentianales; family Rubiaceae; genus Mitragyna; species Mitragyna speciosa. The sequence goes on along the minus strand of CM045552.1, from coordinate 12,558,869 downwards.
TCGTCTTCATTTGCATAGGATGCTAGTTCTATAAGGTTAACAGTGGAATTTCAGCTGCTTCCCTGACCATCGGATGGTGTGAATGCAGCAACAAAACAACAGTTAAAAGCCTACCAAACAAATTTTCAACTTGAAGTACTTATGTTTTTTTTTTTTTCTGTTGTAATTGTTTTATGGGGTTCTGGGTATGTTGGGCCTGGTGTCTTCTTGATGGGTTGGGTTTTAATTGGGAGTACCTTTTCTTCTAGTTCAGAGGGTAATATGGAAATTTATCTTGTCTTAAAGCTAGAGTACTGTTTACGAGTTTTACGGTTGGAGAGGAGCTTTTCTGGGGTTGCCGTCAGTTTCTTTATGAAAGATGACAACAACAGGCTTTCTTGTTTCTTTGCTTTTGCTACTTGATTATTGAGTTTTAGTCCTCTATAAAATTTCATCTACTACCCACCAGATTTGTGTTTCTGTGTTTGTTAGCTTGCTACATCATACTGTTTCAGAGGACTAGCTGTATATTTTTATGGCCTGTTGATATTTCATGCATGCTGAGTGACTGCTAGCTGCTTTTGATGTTCTGGAAAACCGTCTTCAGTAGTGTACTGCATACCTACAAGTAACCTGCTTCGTCATCATTATTTCAGTCTAGGAACTGTTCAGAGATTTGCATGTGCACATTTGAGCCAGAAATCAACACGGATCAGATGCAAGTGCTCTTATAAATTTCCACATAGTGACTCTACAATGGTCGTACTATCATCATAGTCAATCTAGCATACTTCTATTCCTGTTGGCAGCTTGTACACCTACATCTCTCTAAAAGATGCATTTTAGCATGAAAGCTGATATAAAATTTTTGGGCATTGTATTGCTATTGCTTATGCTTCCAAATCTATTTAAACCATAGCATCAGGGCTGCTTTGGGATTTTAGGCATTTTTTTAGAATTCGGTGAATTTTCACTTGAAATGACTAGTATTGGCTGAGGGTTGCTTAGCTATTATATGAGTTTATATGTTGCTTCATAAATTTTCATCTGAAGTGACTAGTATTTGGTGAATTTATCTATCAATTTCAATGGATAATCTACTTTTGTACTTGTAAAAACATATGCATAATTCGTGTATGCAGTGGTATAGTAGGGGCTGTGTGAGTGCTTTGCTGAGTTTTTGGTTTATTACATTTTGTGAAGTCAAGGAACTTTAAGTGCTACTTATATTCTTTTATAGGACTATTGGCAAAGCTTCCTCTGAGATGAGATTATACTTTTGTCTACCAAATCACCAACCTTGGGACCAATCAACAGAGCCTCTAGGAGCCCATGCGATTCAACTTGAAGGATCTTTAAATGTAAGAGCAAGTTATCTTGCTAGTCAGGGAGTGTATGGTGATGCCATTTTGGCATCTATAGGTTACACTTGGAGGTCTGCTGATCTGTTTTATGAAGATGTGTCCTTGCGCACATATTATAGGTAATTTTTGGTTCTGTTAATCACTAATGCCAGCCATATCTAGTTTGAAAATTTTTTACTTTTTCTTGGATAATTCTGAATACTCTTTCTTGTAGCACTTTTGCTTAGAAGTCTCACAAAGTTGTTATAGTCATTTAAACTGGTTTTTCCCAGGTTGCTTATCAATAAGATACCCAGTGGAGTATACAAGTTGTCGAGAGAGGCAATACTTGCAGCAGAATTGCCTGTGGCATTCACCACAAGAAGCAACTGGAGGGGTTCCTTTCCAAGAGAAATCCTCTCTACATTCTGCCGTCAACATCGCTTGGCTGAGCCTGTTTTCTCTACTCAAAGTAGTTCCTTGGACACCTCAACAGATTTACGTGGAACATGTAAGAAATTTAAGGTCGCAGATTCAATTGAAGAAGAAAAAAGGAGACTGAGTCTTGCTGCTGTTGGTGGTGAGTTAGAGGGACCAATGGGAGCCATTCAATGTGAAGTAAAGATATTCTCAAAGCAGCAGGGTTTGATTTTGCAGTGTTTGCCAACAAAAGCCTGCAAGAAACCGACAGATGCAATCCAGAATGCTGCTTTGAAAGTCCTGTCTTGGTTAAACATCTTTTTTAGAGAAGCTAATATGTCTTCAGAGATGCTGAGCTCACTTGCAAAGGAACTTGACATAATCTTTTATTCTGAATACTTCTTGAAGGAGTTCTCTATTTGTCCTTTGGTGCATAACTTTTGGAGGAGCATTGCCACAATAGATGCATTATCAGATTATAGGCACATGAAACCAAATGATTACATGCTAGAAAACATAGTTCCTTCTCTTAGCATAGGAGGACAATCATCTGGAGTTCATCCATCTACTGGTTCTTTGGTCTGTATTAGCTATAGTGCATGTTTGGTTACTGAAGGAAAGTGTGTGAAGGAACATCTCGAAAGTAATGAAGAGTTTGAATTTGAGATAGGCAGTCGAGCTGTTATTCCTTATCTCGAAGCAATTGTAACGCAAATCTCTGTTGGTCAATCTGCACATTTTATTGTGGAGTTACCTCCTCAGGAGTTTATTTTAGCGGCTGCTGATGATTCTGTGGAAACTTCTTTGTTATTATCTTCAAGTGAGTTATTTGCTACATTTTCTTTCCGAATCCAATTATCAGTTGGATCGAGGCCAAAATTGCTTTGTGCATCATTAATTTGAATTTGCATTAGTATGGTTCTTTTTGTAAATCACATGTCCATGGTTTTTGAACTGACAGATTTCCTTTTCTGTCTGGCTGCTATTGCATTTGGCTGTGTTGATTCATTCTTCTTTCCCCTTTATGTGCTTCAGGTAATTGCAGTTTGGAGTATACTATAACATTGTTACGTGTAACAGAACCCTTGGAGGAAAGAATGGAGCAGGCTCTATTCAGTCCTCCTCTATCAAAGCAGCGTGTTGAATATGCATTGCATCACATCCAAGATTCACGTGCTTTGTCTTTGGTATGCTCTTATATGTAGCGACACATAATGACCCGAAATGATCTCCAGTCTCTAATTGCACTTTTATTTCAGGTTGATTTTGGATGTGGTTCTGGAAGTTTGTTGGATTCACTCTTAGATTATCCAACCTCCCTGGAGAAAATTGTTGGTGTTGATCTCTCTCATAAAAGCCTTATGCGAGCTGCCAAGGTCTGAGGTTTTTGCAGCTATTATTGTTAAGAATTTAAAATTTTATGTGTGTGAATTTTCCTGTTTTATCATCGTTTTTTCGATTTAGCTGTTTCCTTGTGACCGAACATGATGGAATTTTTTATGTTTTCTTGAGCAGTGTAATTATCTATTTTAATGGTCTGAGATTTGTTCTTATTTTGTTCCACTGGGATACATGGCTAAGTAATGACGCAATGGGATTTAGGCACTAAAGCTGTTAAAAAAATCTCGGTGGTTTTACTCAAAAAATAAAATAAAATAAAATAAAATAAAATAAAATAAAATCTAAGTGGTGTTGTCAGGCCTTAAATGGCCCTCTATCCCCGTATTCATTTACCTGATCTTGCATACAACTTACCCTACATTGTTGCCCAAAAATATGGTGTTAGGTTTTTTTAAGCAGTTTCCTAGTAGGATTTCAGCAAAATCTTATGAGTAACTCCAGGATCCTTAACTTTTTCCGAGGTCTTTTTTCCTGTTAATTCTGTGGATAAAACTGGTGGGGAGATGGGATGAACTTTCAATCTCTTTTTAGTAATCTTCATGGGTCCCTTTGACATCGCCTTTTATTGTAAAATAAGAAAGGAAAAAGATCAAACTTGTGGATTTGTGAGATGGCGATTTATGATTGCTTGAAAACAGCTATTTTGATTGATGTCTAATATTCTTTTCTGGATGATATAGATGCTCCATTCGAAGTTAAAGACAAATCTCGACAACGAGGTGCCAAGTAACAGAATCAAATCTGCAATACTATATGAGGGTTCCATCACTATTTTTGACTCACGGTTGTGTGGTTTTGATATTGGAACCTGCTTAGAGGTAATTGTTTCTCTCTCAATTTTGATTGTTATTAATTGGTCATTGGGTCTTGTGTTTCTTTCATTCCATCTTAAACTTTTGCTAAAGATTTCTTAAATCTCTAAATATCTGACCTGTTGGTTAGGTTATTCAATTGGTACACAACCATGTGTTCGTCCACATCTTGCATGATCTTTATAGAGAGAGATTGGGTGGATATAGTTGACTATTCTCCTTGATAATAGTTTTGGTAGATGAATAATTATCAATCACTTCAAGTATCCACCTTGTGTTTTTATCATTAAACAAGTGTCATTTATTAACGCCATTGGAAACATTGTGTAATTTATTAATGCAGATCTTTTGTAATTCACATGAACTAAAGAAGCATCAGAACTATCTTGGCACCCTATATTTTGATCTACTAAAATAAGTGTGTTAATTTCAATTCACATGATGGAAAAGTGAGATTTTTTTCCCGACATAATTGATGTACTTGTTGAATTAATGCGTTTTCTAGCTTGATAAATATATTTCTGAACTAATTTAATACATGGCAAATAATACAGTGTCTACTGGATAAATTGAAATGTATAGTACATCAGAGATACCAAAGAATATACTCTTGTTGAATTCCACTCGTATAATTATTCCTGTGAAGGGCTTTTCTAGGGAACATGTGGACTGCTGGATTGGGAATACTAACTTTGGGATGTGGAATGAAATTGGATCCTTTCTGTTGGTCTTATTAATTCTATAAAATTTTGAACTGGTTGCTTTTGGTAGTTGTATAGTTTCTTTATGGTTTACTAGAGGCTGTTAGTAGTTGTGTAGTTTCTTTATGATTTACTAATTACCATTGATATTTCAGCTTTTGTGCCTGATAAATGATAATAGCTATCATTTTGTCAAGGGTAACATGTCTCTAGAAATTTAAACTCCAGTAGTCATCCTGCAAAGGAAAATAAAAAATGAATGGGAGAGTGAAAGAAATAATCTACCATAATGTGTTGGTTACTGTTTCTCGTGCACGCCCAAGTCAATGAACATGCTTGAATATTTTATGACAGTTGAAGGAATCATCTTTAGTTTAATTCATCTAGTTTACAAACGTGTCATGTGTACTAAACATGGTTACTGTTGGTTAGTTGCCTACTTTGTTGCTAATGGATTGTGCAAGTGAAATTTTGCTGCTTCTGCATGGTGGTTCTGGAAAGTAGAATATGACATCTTTCTTCCTTTTGGATTTACTTTTTCTGGAACTCGTATTGCCTGTGTAACTGAGATTATTCAGTCATTTATTGTTTATTAGAAAGCTCAGTGCTATTGCCCAATGCACTACGAGAAAAAATTAACACCAAAGGATTTGACGAGTTAATCATTCCTTGTATTTTCATCCATATGAATTACAGGTGATTGAGCACATGGAGGAACATGAAGCAAGCTTATTCGGTGATATTGTGCTCAGCTCTTTCTGTCCAAGAATTCTTGTCGTCTCCACTCCGAATTACGAGTACAATGTGATTCTCCAGAAATCTACTCCACAAAGCCAAGAAGAAGATCCTGATGAGAAGAATGAGCCACAAGCTTGTAAGTTTCGAAACCATGATCACAAATTTGAGTGGACGCGGGCACAGTTTTGTGACTGGGCAATGGAACTATCTAAGAGGCACAACTATACCGTTGAATTCAGTGGAGTTGGTGGTGAGGCTAATGTAGAGCCAGGATTTGCCTCCCAGATTGCTGTCTTCAGAAGAAAAGAATCAGAACTTCCTAAGAATTTAGAAATAGCTCATAATTGTGAAATTTTATGGGAGTGGAGTAGGGGAGACGAGTGAAAATCTGCTCTATAGAACTATTAAGTGTAGGTTTTTGTTTTGCATTTTGACTATTTTTAGTGGATTTCTAAATCCAATCATGGTCCAAATATTTAGTACCTATTTTGTAATTTGAAGATACAATTAAGTTCTATATATAGAAAAAATTGAACTAGATTTCAAATCCAAAATTTCTTAATTTAGCTGCATGAAAATAATTCAAAGCATATCTATAAAAAGTTAAAAAAATAAAATTGAACTATATTTCGAATCCAAATTTTTTAAAGTTAGATGTATGAAAATAATTCAAATGATATTTATAAAGAGTTAAAAAAATTTGAGTCGAAAATTTTAAAAAATTCCAATATTTAACTTGGTTGGGTATTGCATCATTTAGATATTTCTTTAATTTGTGATATACTTCCAGATTAATTTTCGACCATGTAATTGCAAACAAAGAAAGTTCGTTAAATATGGTTCAAAGTAACTAATTTTCTTTAGTTATGACTTATTTGTAATTACTTTAGGAAATTTAAGACTTTCTCATTTAGAAATGTTTCATAGAATTTTATAATTCTTTACATCCTCAAATAGGACTTGGTAATTGTATTATCGAAAATGTTTAAGTTATATTATATTCGTAGTAGTTTATTTTAAGATTAAAATGCTATAGTACAATATGGAAATATTAATTGACTTATCTAACAGTTCAAATTTGTTGCTGATCCCTTGATTAGGAAGGATGATGTTGACTGAAAACTGCGGAATCTTCACTTTCCTCGTTGAGAAAATTGGAGAAAAGGTTTGGAATATCCAACCATGTGTACTTCCTTTCCTTCTTACATTTTTTTCTCCTAATTGTCAAGAAATGTTAGATTATAAATTAGATTAAAGTTAAAGGCACACTAAAGGGCACGAAGTTAACTAACCTCCCTCCATTGCCTGGGTGTTGGAGTTCTGTGGGTCTCAAATTTTTTTTTTTTTTGAAAACCCAAAGTATATATTATTATTATTAAGATTTACAAAGTAGTTAACAAAACAACCAACTGATGAGCTTGCCGAATCTCATCCCGATTAACTTTTATAATAATACAAGAAATCCTGATATTCGGCAAGTTTTGCCATAGTCAAAATTGAGCCCTAGTTGAGACAATCTCTAGAAAAATCTTAGATAACTTGACATTTAAAAAACAAATGTTCGACTGTTTCTTCCAACTCCCCACACCTAAGACAAAGAGGTAATGGTACTATTCCTTTCTTGAATAAAGATGAGATTGTTGGACATGCATTGTATAGAAGTCTCCAAAAGAAGAATTGCAACTTTGAGATTAATTTCAAATGCTACAATCTCTTGAAAGTTGGTAATGGCTTATCGGGCAGTATGTGGTTGCTAGTCATTGGTTTTTGCAAAAAACAAAGTTTGGTAGCCAAATGATAAGCCGATTTGATAGAGTAGATTCCATTTGTCTCTTGACTCCAAACCCGTTTATCAACTTGATTGTTTATAAGGATATGAATGGAGGTAATAAGATTCAATATTGGAGAAGGAAATAACACTGAGAGTAAAGGCTTCCGCCATTTTCAAGAGGAGTCATATAGATCTTTAACTTTCAAGCTTAGAAAATGGGAAGGAATTAAATTATGCCTAATGGGGTTTATAGTAAAGGAATCCATTCATCTGAAATATTAATATTAGCTCCGTTTCCCATTCTCCGCTTAGTCCATGGAGCAAAAGATGTCTTCCCCTTAGTATACTACGCCAACCCCAAGAAGACGTTGATGCAGGTTTTATCATAAGAAAGGATTTGTTTGAACAATATTTATTAAGAAAGAACTTTTCCTATTAGTGAATGTGGATCCCAAAGGATTTTTCCACGCAACCTTTCCCAAAAAAGCTTGATTTAGAGTCCCTAGTCGATCTCAGACGAAGACCACCAAATGATTTTGAAAGACAAATGGAATCCCAGGATTTCCAATGAATACCTCCTCCTTCAGTATCTCCTCTCCAGATAAATCTAGCCTGTGTGGGTCTCACTTAAGTTGAATGAAAACTTTCTCATTAGTACTTGTGCCTAGATGTTGGAGTTCTGTGGGTCCCATTTAGGTTGAATGAAAACTTTCTCATTAGTGCTTTTGCCTGGGTATTGGATTTTGTGAATCCCATTTAGATTGAATGAAAACTTTCTCATTAGTACTTGTGAGGTTAGTTAATTTCGTTTATCAGTACTCTTTAGTGTGCCTTTAGCTTTAATCTAATTTATAATTTAATATTTCTTGGCAATTTAAAAAAAAAAGAACAAAATGTTTATTGAGTACTAGAGGCAAAAGACTTGTGAGTGAAAAAAAGTCCTACACTGAAGAAATGAACGAGCTAATAGCCATACTTAAGTGCCATGGACTCCTTCCCCAATCACAAAGTATCTGGGTGTTGAAGTTCTGTGGATCCCATCCCACTAAAAGACTTGTGAGTGAAAAAAGTCCCACATTGAAGAAATGAGTGAGCTAATAGCCATATTTAAGTGCCATGGGCTCTTTTATGGTTAGCAATTGCATGGTTTTTGGAGTTCTGGGACTTCCTCTCATTCTTACATTTCCGGCCTTTCCTGTTCAGCAGGGGAGTTAATAAGGCGAATGGTGAAGAATGAATAAATGTATCCAGAATTAAATCGTAGTTTAAGATGTGGAAACAACGTCTTATGTACTTGAGTTACATTCATTTCTTAGTTATTCACAATCTTAAAATTACATAACTAAATAATTTACCAGCCTTTCTTTAATGATAGGTACATTTATTTATATGTGAATTTTTAGAACTAAAAATTTAATCTAAACATATCAATACATTTTTATGAATTAATGTAAATCATTATCTTCAAAAATCAACTTGAACGCAAAATATTTTATCATGTTTTATATATGGAACTTTGTGATGATTTAGAAATAATGAAAATCTTGATAAAATTGAAATGCATATACACGTAAGAATTTAATAGTGAATGTTTTGTGTATCAACAATCGAATGAATTATAAACGGTTTCCATTACTAGATTCTAAAATTGAAATGCATAGACACATAATAATGTTTTTTTTTTAATGTTAGTAGTATCAGAATTTTATTTTCAAGGATAAACAGAGAGGATTCAAAGCCATGAGTCTTTTCTAATACTAAATGGTATTGACAGTTAGGTGTGAAGAAAAATTTGAAAAAAGCAAAAAATAAAAAAGATCTGTTTCAAACTGGAAGAGGATATTGAACTGAAATTTGAAAGGGGTTTGGTTTCATCTACAAAAATAGTTTTGGTTTCAAGTATCAATTTTTAAGAACTATGTTTAATCTAAATCGATCCATGTATATGTCCTAAATGCTAATATACGCATATTCTATAAGAGTCCATGAAATTTAGATCATTCCAAACTCACGTTAAGAAAAATCAAAGATCTAAAACTATATTTGAATTTTTTTTTCATTTTATTGTTTGATTGGTATATTATTATGTGTTTCAATGCTTATATGCTTTTGTATACTAATTAAAGAGTTACTTTCATATACCGTGAATGTCAAGCATGAAAAAAAACACAAACAATTTTTGGGAAATGATTTATACATTCCCAAAAAATATACGAATTATAACTTTGATGATGATATAAAAAAATAAATAAAAAATAAAAAAATAAAAAAACTTTGAAGATGATATGGGGCATCCAAGCAGCTGACAATTAAAATCATTTCATTTTTGGTTTTGATTATACTAATTAAAAATCTTGTAGATAATCACAGTTTAAGTTTTAATCAAAAAGCCATATGGGATTGTTTCCAAAGAAATTGATTGTAGCACTAATTCATATCTCAAACCGATGGCAAGAACCTAAATTCTCATATCTGCCAAAAATATCTTAATGATTCTCAGGATTTGTATTAATAACATAATAAAAACACTAGTATTTAAGTGGTGAAAAACAAAAGTTTTTCAATTCTTGTAAACAAGATCAAGTGCACGATACATGTAAACATTGATAGATTACGTATAAAAAATATAAAACTATAATTACCATTATTGCCCCATATTTGAAAATTTTAGGTCTAATCTAATAGCAATAGATGAGTCTTGTCCATGAGTCTTATTTACATCAGAAAATATATTGCATAGTCATGGTATGCCACATGTTACTATTAGGTGGTATATCGTTACCAATCACTATGGTTAGTAAGATACCACATTTGAGTAACACAATACGAGTGCAGAAAAAATTACGTGTATAAAATCTATGTAAATAATTGAAATATTTGAAAATTATGAAACTAAAATATGGGTTTATTTACTATAATGTTAAAAATACAATTTTGGGAAAAATGACATATATAAAATATATGTGAATAAAAGGAATATTTTAAAATTGTGAAACTAAAAATATGAGTTTGTTTACTGTAATGTTTACAAGTTATGCTACATTAATAAAAAATTTAAATTTTATTATTGTGTAATGAGATGTTAGATTAATTGTAATATCACATTGTTGACAATACACACATGCACGCACATATATACATGTGTGTAGACACACACACACACAAAAGTATAATGAATAGCTTTGTTATTTTCTACATAACTCTTAAAATACATGTTTATCTTAACAAAAATTTTAAAATATCATTAGAAAATAAAGTATTAAATATGAAGTAAAATGCCAAAAAACAAACAAAAAATGAATCACGTGGTTTAGACATTTAATAGAAAAATACGAATATATTTCAAGGTAATTAAAAAATCTATGCAATAAGTGAATTTTTTGAATCATATGTATGAATTTGTACTACATGAGAATAATACAAACTTTTTACTAACTAACCGGATCACATATAGTATCATATCTAGGACCTACCAAATAAGGAGAAATTCTTACATCTGATCTACAATCCCACTTGTAAATTTTGTGGGCTAAATAAGGATTACAACATCACTTTCATGCCTTATTATAAATCACAATAACAATGATAATCAGGATTTTATATCCATCACAAAAGAAAAATACAAATGTTTTCATAGTGGAGAAACAAAAGTTTTCAGTTCTTGTAAATAAGATAAAAGTTTTTGTACATTACCTACAAAAAAGTTAAAATTGTGATCAATTTTGTAAATCGATATTATGAGGACTGATTCACATTAGAAATATGTCAGTGTTTCAATATCACGTGACTGTGGCAATATGAATCAAATTTAAAAACACAATTGGTAAGTGGTAATTACCACATAAGTCCCAAGTCCTAGCAGGTTATTGCACTGCAACTTATCTTTGAAGACATTTTCACGTGACTGGCGCGTGAGCCGTCCTTTTCCCCATTGGCAAAATGCAAATAAGCCGGACTCGTATATATAACGGCTAGTTTTCTTTTTCTCTGCCCATTCTAGTCTCTATTATGTTCTCTTCCCCACACATTTCCCCTTTCCACCGAACATCCCAACACTTCTAATCAATTGAGTCAATCAACTTTTTCCCTCTTTCTATCTTTCTCCACATATTTTCTGTGAAAAATTTCAGTCCGCAGTTCATCATCAAAAGAAGTATTTTACTGGCTTAAAGAATGCCATTTTCTTTATGATTTAAGTAAAGGGTTCATAAAATTTTTTCTCTAAAACCGAGAAAGAGAAGGTAATTAAAGGGAATTTGAGTGAAGAACATTTTTCTTGAAGAGAAAGGGTTTTTTTTTTTTTTTTTAAAGATTGGAAAAAAAGAGATCCCTCTTGTATGTAGAATTTGAGGATTGAGTTGTTCATCAACGATGAGTAATTCTGAGAAGTACAGTCAAGTCAGAGGTTTCTTGACACCGCCACCAAAATGGAGATCGAACCGGTGCGTGCCAGTGATGCCACGGTCGGAGAGGAAGCCATGGAAGTCAGGGTATGGTCAACAGGCCAAGACTGATCTTTTTCATATCATCCACAAAGTTCCTGCTGGGGACTCGCCTTATGTTAAAGCCAAGCATGTCCAGGTAACAAATGCACAAGTGGGATTTTTATTTATCTCAGTTTGGATTTGAATTTTATAGGATTGAGGTTCAATCTTGTGTTCTTGTAGATTTAATGTAGCTTTTACAAGTGTAACTTCATTTTGTGGGATGGTTAAAGGTTTTGTTCTTCAATTTTGATATTTGAATGTGTATTGTATTTTCTTGATTCTTTTTTATCTTGATAGTTTGTTATTCAAGAATTATGGAATTTTCTGGAAATCTAACTTTGTCTTGATTCTTGCAGAATTTTTGAGTTCTAACTCAAAAATCACGATCCATTGTTCCATTTTTTTGGCAACTGGACACGAATTACATGATATCTGAGTTACTAAGTTGTTTCTTTTGATTTTTAAGTTTCATAGTTGTTATTTTGTTATTGTTGGTCTAATTTGCTGCTGCTATTTTAGTATATAGATTTTATTGATTAGGTTAACAAGTCGAGTTGTAATCTTGAGAAAAAATGACACAGAAATTACATATCAGATATTTAATGAATATCTTCTTTGCTACTACCTACCTCAATTTCTTGCAATTATTGGAGTTGTCTCATTTATGTATTGAGAGAGACGAGTTGGACATAGTGACAAATTTCATTGCACAAAAATACACATATTCTTGGGATTTACTTCCACTTAATTTCAATTATTCTTTTGAAACGTAACTCTCATGAACAGGTGATAGACAAGGATCCAAGCAGGGCCGTTTCCCTGTTCTGGGCTGCAATCAATGCTGGCGATCGAGTTGACAGTGCTCTCAAGGACATGGCAGTTGTGATGAAACAATTGAATCGTTCAGATGAAGCTATTGAAGCAATTAAATCCTTCCGACATCTTTGTCCTCTTGAATCTCAAGAATCCCTCGATAATGTGTTGATTGAACTCTACAAGGTTAAAAACCTATCATTAAAATCAGAAAGAAACTTTCAGCCCCTTCTTTAATTGTTTTTTTCCCGTCATATATTTTCCAATATCTGATGTAAATAGAGTTTGCATATGAAGCAGAGAAATTTTGGATAGCAATTGTGTGTGCTACTGAATCTACTAACTTTACCAAAACCAAATTATGTCTATATGATATATTCAGGATAAGATTTGAAAACATCATCACTAGTGGTACCACTTCTTTGTTTCAGAATAAAAAAGAAGAGCTAGGGATAAATCTGTCATTTACTTGTTTGATTGTTTTTGAGTGGTTTTTTCTTTGTTAATCACTTCATTCTTTGTCTCAACCTTGAAAGAAGAAGTAATCTGCATTGGGTCTTATGAGGAGAAGCAAAATGGATGATAAGTCATCTGTTATATGAAATGAGACAGAAAATTGTGTTGTAGGACTGAAAACTTCTATATTATGCCCAATCAAAATCAGGTTTTTGTAGCAATGCACATATTTGGTAATCTGAGTTCTGCTGCTAGTTTGATTAAGCTTGTGTTCTTTTGGGATTTATCTTGTGACTAAGCAAAGTGTTGGTCTGGCATGTTGTATTACTTGCAGAGATCTGGAAGGGTTGAAGAAGAGATCCAAATGTTACAACTTAAGATCAAGAATATTGAAGATGGCATTGCTTTTGATGGGAAAAGGACAAAGATGGCCAGATCTCAAGGGAAGAAAGTACAAATTACAATTGAAAAAGAGTATTCTAGGTGGATATCTATGTTCTTCATGTTCCTTCAATGTTGAAGTGTTTATTTTCCATGCGTAATATATATGACTGATTACTGAATTTTGAATTTTTTGGGTAGATTGTTGGGTAACTTGGCTTGGGCATATTTGCAGCTAGAGGATTATAAATCAGCAGAAGAAAATTATAGGTTTGTTTCTTGCATTTGAATACAAAATGGTCATGCAAATAGGAAATGTTTATATCCGGGACTTTTTTTAATATTTTTTTTCTTTCCAGGAAAGCACTTTCACTTGAACCCGATAAGAACAAGCAATGCAACTTGGCAATTTGTTTGATACACCTGAACAAGACTGCAGAAGCTAAATTTCTGCTTGAATCTGTAAAAGCTTCCTGTGTAAATGAGCAAATGGAAGAATCATATGTTAGATCCTTTGAACGTGCTGCTCAGATGCTAGATGACCTTGAGATGCAAAACAATGCCAAACCTGTGGCATCGGAAGGTGGGTTCTATGAAGTTCAATCACATTTCCCGTTAGGTGCAACAAGGAAGTTGAAAGGATTTTCTGGAGATGATAATGCAGGACAATGTGATCTTCCTGGTGCTGAAAAATTCAATGGGTCAGCAAACGTACATTGCAATCAAATGGTGCCATTGCATGATTTGAAGGGCATAGCTTGTTTTTGGAAGCATAATGAAAGTAACCCTGATAACCCCGGCAGAAGAAACACCAAAGAAACAAATGGCGGCAGTAGAAGAAATGAAAATCAGTTTGGTTATGACCAAGTCTCGCTATGTGCTTCTCCAGGTTGCCTTGCAGGAACTCCAGAGGATCCATTTACACAACCACGAAAATGCTTATGGCCATTTAATGAAGATCAGAAAAGGAGCTGGCATGCAGAGGATGCTGTTGGTGGTTGCAATAAAAAGTTGACTTTTGAGCAGCACAAAGATTGTGCAAATTCACAATTTGTGGCAATCCATACTCATGCCAGATTTCTGTCTGTTCCTGCAAATAGAGACTCCAAATCAGCAGGAACAAAAGTATCAACCAGTGAAAATTGGAGGGAAAACATGCCAGAAGATCGTGCTAACATAAGCAGTGAAAATAATGGAGACTGTGAAAGGAATATTTTGGAAAGTGATGAGCAGCATAATGCTGCTCAGGATGAATGCATGGAGAAACACAATTTGCTTTCAGGGTTGTCAGTCAATAGTGTAGACATGAGAATGAAGCCTTTTTCCAGTGCAGATTGTGAACAGAGTCATACATCTATAACTGCAGAAAATGTGGAATTAATAGATGCAGCTATAAATGATAGCCAAAATCAGAAATCAAGTGAGCAATTTACTTCATGCTTAAAAGAGTTTCAAGAATTCTCAGAAAGCAAGAAGAGTTGGGCTGACATGGTTGAAGAAGATGAGCAGCAGTTGCAAAGTGGAACAGATGCTTTTCCAGATCATGCACGGTCATTCCAATCCGACAAACCCTTTCTTCCTTGCAGAACTCCAAGCAAGATTTCTGATCAGTTGAAAGGCAGAGAAGATTTCTCTGATGAGAATTATAATACAAATATTATTCTACAGACTCCAGCCTCCCTGAACCACCAGTCTCAGAGTTTGAGCAAAAATTTTAAATCATTAGGTCTGAGAGATGATTATTACACTCAGCCACACCATGGTAAGGTATCACTAAATGAGCATCAGAAGTCAAACACACCAGCAAATTCCTTTTCTTCACCATTGCTGAAGAGATCCTTGGATTTCGAATGTGAGAACTCCATGTCTTTAGAACAGGGTCATGCTACTTCAAATGATCTAAAGTTAATGCGGAGGAACCGATTGCAGGTTTTCCGAAGTATAACTCCTGGAAGTCCAAGATGCTGATTGACTTGTATAGAGTTTCAGAATTGTGTATAAGATTTTAGTATACATTTTTGAAAAGTTTTTTGTCAATTCATGTAAGGTCTGAGTCCTTTTTTTTTTTTTTTTTTTTTTTGTGTTCTCTGTCGCATGGTGTTGCTGTATATTTTACTCAATGTTTCAAGAAGATTAAGATCGAATGTAGTTGCGAGTTGCTTATGCTTCTGCATACACTTCAGAGCTTCAAAACAGGTGTCTGATATCTATGTTGAAAACTTTCCAAAATGACACTTTTGTTATTCACAACACACCGTTTCCTTCCACCATTTGTAGAATACATCCCCTACAGAAGTCAGTACGTTTTCTTTTTCTTTCTTTTCTAGCATTCATATTGAGTACTTTGATGCAAAGAGAGCAAACTCCCCTCAGCCTTGTATCTCACATGTGAGCAAAATAATGATACATGTAGCTAGGCAAAAGAATTTTTCAAACATGATAGATGTAGCAAGGCAAAAGATGAATTGGATTTTTAACTTCTGTAAGTAACAGAGGGAAAGCCAATATGCGCGCACACACGTGTGTGTCTGTACGTACGTACGTACGTACGTAGACAACGTGTTTTTATGAAAAAATTATAACAATTCCAGTTAGACAATAAAATAAGAAAAATTACCATCAAAACGAGAAAGAAGAATTGCCTTCAGTTAATATATTTTAATTAATGATAGATTAAAGCCTAACCAAGAGTGAATAAGCCATCATAGCGTGCTGTTTATTTCTTAAAATTGTGAGAAGTTAAAAGAAATTCTTCTCAGCTTTATAAAGGAAGACATGAGTGGTGTCTTAACTTTAATCCCGCATCGATTCTCTGTAAACTGCCTCATTATTAGCGGCAATCCTTCAACATTGTTTGTCACACAAAGGCTGGCTGGCATTATTTCTAACATTTGATCTCCTCTGTTTTACTGAGGAAGTGGTGGCAGCTAGGACGTGCATGCATGCCTATGGAAAATTCTTAGGTGGACCAGATTCACGGTTGTACCTGTAGATTTCGTGATCTAAAAGACTACCACGTAAGTATAGTGATAAATGCTGATGTAAGAAAATGATGTAAAGATATTTATGTGGCTTTGTTTTAAACCATGAGTTTTACAGGTGGAGTCCACAAAATCC
Source organism: Mitragyna speciosa (assembly GCA_024721245.1). Classification (NCBI taxonomy): domain Eukaryota; kingdom Viridiplantae; phylum Streptophyta; class Magnoliopsida; order Gentianales; family Rubiaceae; genus Mitragyna; species Mitragyna speciosa. The sequence goes on along the minus strand of CM045552.1, from coordinate 12,542,450 downwards.
ATCTAAGAATTTCCCATGCCCACCTAGTATTGGTTATGGTAGCAATTGTTAGTACATGATATGAACATGGTTGTTGAAGTAATACCTCATACATGGAATAAGATATTTCCACGGGGAAAGTAGTATTAGTAATCATGAAATGAAATGACTCTTAGAAGGAATAATAAAATTTTTGATTAATTTTCCTGTAACATCAATATACGTTGTCATTTTAACCACCACCACCATTACTATCATCATGCACCATTATCTTTATCAAATTGCACAACCATCACCATGACAACTATTGACTATCGTTCAGTACTGCCATCTACTATCTTACACTACCATCACCATCTATCACTGAGCACCAATATTATTACTACCATATAACATTGCCATTGCCACCATCACCATTTTGGAGTACCACTCTCTACCACATGCATCACCACCACGTACAATTGTACACTACCACCATCAACTACCACCACTATCACTTACATTATATGTAACACAGCACTACCATCTATTATCATGTACCACCATAATCATCTACTACTGTGCATTTACCGCTATTACCGAATAAAAATGATAATCTTCAAATGTACACACAATAATATTATTACTTAAGATATCCCATTAAATTTAGAATCTACCAAATATAGGATAAGTGAAACTTTTAATTTGTTAATAACTCGTATCAAAATTTATAGTCTGAGGATGAATCGTTCGATTTCATCCCATCCATGAACCAAACGGACCCTTAGTTGCTAGATGATGAAGATAATTTGTCTTTCACTTTTTTTGAAGTGATATAATTAGATGAATATTGACTTTTAATTTTGAAAGGATAAGTAGGGATTTGTATAGGCCATACATGAAACTATACTCACGATACTAGTTAATGCTAATAAAAATCCTTTAACTAGTTTCCTCTGTAAAAATATTTAACATTTTCCAAATTTACTCACTGGTGGATAAATCAAGGTAGTAGCCAACATGTTTTGATGAAAAAAAAATTATAAAAATACAATTAGACACTAAACTAAGAAAAGGGAGTGCTATAAAGCGAGATGCCAAAGCAATATGATTGTTCATTTGTAGGTTGAACCCAACATAAACTTGTTGTCGATGCCTCTCATTATTTAGTGTCATGTATAGTGCGTTGATCGCTCATTTTGAAATTCATCGTTTTTTCAACATTGCTTATCAGAAAATTTTCCAAAAGGCACCAAAAGATAAAAAGAAGAATTTCCTTTAGTTAATATATTTTAATTAACCTTGTTGGTTACTCAAATATTTCTCCTCCTAGAATAAAGCCTAAGTGTGAATCAGCCATCAATATCCCTTTATTTCTCATAATTAAGTGCAAGAATTTAAAAGCACATTGTTCTCAGATACACATGTCGGTTTCTTTCGAGTTTTAGTAAAATAATTGACCCTATTATTAGAGGCAACCCTTTAGCATTGTCCGTGCTGGCTCGCAATTTCTCAAAGATTTGAATAGCTTCTGAGTTACTTAGCAGATTCTTGCTAGGACTTGGTTGCATCACCGAAAATGGATGGTGGTGTAGCAATGCATAAATTGTATATGATATAGTGGTGGTTTAACAATGAATTAATTGTGTGTATACATGTATATATACATGTATCTATCTTATCTATCTATCTATATCTATATATATATATTGTGTGTGTGTCTATATATATATATATATATGTATGTATATAAATATGTATCCAGGTGGCTGACTGACATAGTAGTCTCTATTTTTGGATACTTACAAAAATTTTTAGACATATTTCTAAAAAAAAAAAAGGGTTTTTAAACTCAAAGCTTGGCATGTGATCGAATCCAGATTTTAAAATCTAATCATGCCAAAGATGACCATTTAACTAATTTAGCATCACATTCCATTAAGCATTATCGCTGCTTTGGCATCAGATTCAAAGCCGCAACTCTCTTGAGCATTAATATATAATAATGAAGGAATCCTACATCCAGTCTAATTGACTAAAGTATGGTAGTGTCAGTGTCAAACTAATTTAAAAAATTTCACTGCTATTTATATTTTGTGCATGTTTAATTTTTTTTTAATTTTTCTATTCTTTCACAAGTTAACTAATTTGATTAGTTTGGAAGATATTTTTTTTGCTAATCTATGACTGAGTTTTGTAGATTTAAAGAGCTAGAAATGAATCTTTGTCGTTCTTTTATTTCAATCTAATGGCTGCAGTCAAAACTAGGACTTATTTACTCGGTTAGCTTTTGCAAAGGAGGGTCAAAGTTCAAGCTCCTGACATTCCCTTTCCTCCCATTGTTAAAGAAATGATAATAAATTATAGGTTTTGCATGCTAAGATGTTCCTACGTCAAAATCCACTTCTATATAATCCGAAGTGAAGGAAAGGCACACTAGAACAACATCCGAAATGCAAAATCAAGCCTGTTTTATCTTAGGTCCTTCTATCTCTTGCTCAATCACTCATTGCTTCCAGTAATGATACAAGGTGTCAATGCAATAGTGCAAATATCAACCGTGGAGGTTTCCCTGAAAATTTCTTCTGGGGTGCTGGAACAGCTGCTTACCAGGTATGTCATCTTAGTTAATTAGAAATGTTTGTTGTTTACCAAGTATTTGCACATTCATGTCCCTCGTAGATACTTCCTCCAATCCCATTTTATTAGGCTTACTATTTTTTTCACATAGTTTAAGAAAGATTATTTGATTTTATTGAAAGAATAAATTTAATTTATGATGTTCCTAAAATACCCTTATATTCATCGTTAAACATTTACATTCAATACAAAATATAAAATTGCATCATATTTCAAATTAATTCCATTAATCAAAGCAATTATATTTGAATGGAATAATTTATAGGTTTTGATATGTGATTACATGGTTGGCTATGCACTTTGAAAATGTTACTATATTAATATGGTAGTTATCTCACTTGTAACAAAGCAATTAAATAGGGACATTTTAGAGAAGTTAAAAGTTAATTACATTTTTCAATAGGAAAGTGGGTTATAATTTAGAACGGATGAAAAAGAAAAATAAGCCCAATAAAGTGGGATGAAAGAAGTAGTTAATTAAAATTGGTTTCTCTCTCTCTCTCTCTCTCTCTCTCTCTCTCTCTCTCTCTCTAGATTTTCTTGGAAGCTTCATGGAGTATAAGCACTCTTTTTTTTTACCCCTCTTGGTTGCTGTTTCAGATTGAAGGTGCATACAATGAAAGTGGAAAAGGCCCAAGTTTGTGGGATAACTTCACTCATACGCATCCGGGTCCGTCTCTTTCCTACCTTTTTTTCGATTGATTATGTTATTACGACTACAATACTCTAACAGTTTATTCATAATCATCAGTGAAAATTACAGAGATGTTATTTATGATAACAATATTTGCGTTTGCTAGGTTAGTACAAGTTGATTAGAAGCCCTATAAAATTATTGGTCTTGAAACACGTCTCACTATTGATACTAAAGGTATAACTCGATACTAAATACTAACAAACTTTGGTGTGCTAAAAATTATTGTGTTCTTTCCGCTTATAGTGTATTCTACAGAAGCTATTTTTATTTTTTAATTTCATATACACATGTATTAAAAAAAAGTACTCCAGTAATTTTAAAAAAAAATAGAAACATCCCAAAACAGAATGCATGTGTATGAGAAGAAATCACACGCGCCGTCCCAATCTAGCATATTTAAGAGTATATTGATTCTGCAAAACAAATGACAATATATAATGTTAGAAAAGTTCAAACATGAAGTGATAGTCTGTCTATTTATCTCAAGTATACCGCTATAGAGGCCTATACCTATCTTCATTGGCTTATACATATATGAACTTACATCAAGTTTTGATTAAAGATCTAATATTTATACTAATAAAAGAAAAATAGATCTAAATCAATATTTAGAATAACACAGATAGATGTAAATCAACATTTATTATAAGACCCCTCTCTCAAATTCAGTACACTTGTGGATAAACCATTTTGAGTTTATAAATCATGAAAATGACGAGGAGGGAGGGACCTTAGTGAAATATTAGCAGTCTAATCAAAAGAAGAAACCAAAGTGAGACGTAGGATATCAGGGCAGGATATTATCGCACAAAGTGACAATCAATCTTAACACGTTTGATACATTTTTGAAAAATATCATTATGTCCAATCTGAGTGGTACTGTGATTGTCACAGCAAAGAATGATAGGAGAATGATGAGATATACACATTTATTAAAATAATCAACGAAGCCAAATCAATTCTTAATGTTTGATATACATATTGATTCCACGCTTCTAGCTAAAATTGCTTTTCGGAGTGAGAGCTTATCTATTAGCTCACTTACATTTGGCTTAAGACAGTATTGAAGCTCACTTAATATGACCCCGGTATTTTGCTTTTCTCCTTCTTCATCTTATTTTCATTCCCTTTTTTTTTTTTTTTTGGCAATATAGTTAATGCTCGAGAAAATCTTATAGTTTGTGCAATTAATATCGCAGAGAAAATTGTAGACCACACAAATGGAGATATTGCTGTCGATTCCTATCATTATTTTAAGGTATAGTAAAAGTATGCACTAACTATATATTCTACATATGTATGATGAAGTAATTTATGCAAGAGCATAACATGTAATAAGCAAATATTCTTTTGAAATCTTACCTAATTAGTTACTAACCTTGCATATTTCACTTGGTAATTTATTCACAACAAATTTGTGTTGCATATGATAACTAAGTCTGTAAAGAAATCTTCATTCCTCCACAAGTTAAGAGTATAAGCTCACAAATGGTTGTGTTTTCGATTCTCATAGTAGCTTTTGCCACTCAACCATATTCATCATGATTTAGCTAAGCCATTTTACTCAATTAAAGCTTCTATATTCTCTTGGTCAAAGACTTAACAAAAAATGCACAAGATAATCTTTCAGCTCCAATAATTTCTTGAAGTGACTACCAACAAATTTTACAGTAATGAGAAAACTAGCAATGATTGATATAGCCGACTTTTTGATGGATATAGAATATTTTGGCTTAGGCATGAATGATGGCTTTCTTTATATACCCTCCTTTTTGCTGTACAGGAGGACGTAAAAATCGCAAAAGATTTAGGTCTTGATGCATACAGGTTTTCCATCTCATGGTCAAGGGTACTACCAAGTGAGTAAAATTGATCTATATATCTTAATCATCCTTAAGTATATCTACCCTACCAAGGCTTAGTAAATGAGTTGAAAACAGTGTGTATGAACATCTTAAAATTCATATTAGCTTCCAATATCTGCCAGTTCGGGTTTTGCTTTAGGTTTTTCGCTTGTTTTGGAGATTTAAATGGTTGGCAACCAAGATTTAGTCATCTATGAACATGGAACATCGTGCATTAAGGTTCATGTGTGAGTTATAATTTTATTAAATGTTGATATGTATGATGGTAAAATCCTAGCTAGCAAAAATTCCTGCTAAGTAGTCAATCAATTGAAGCCTGGATCTGATTGTTTTATTATTATTTTTTCCATCCGTCTTCTTTTCTTTTTGTTTTATTATTATTTTTCCATCCGTCTTCTTTTCTTTTTCTTTTCCATTGACGTGATTTATCTTAGACCAAGCAAAATCATATGGCTTGGCACAATTATTTCGTGCAATTTACAAAGTTTTCACGTTGTGTTATCTTGTTTGTAATACTTTCTGTCCTTTGGGTCTTGATCAGGAGGAAATCGAAAAGGAGGAGTGAACCAAGAAGGAATCGACTATTACGACCGTGTCATAAATGATCTCCTAGCCAATGGTGATGATCTATCCTATAATTAATCTTGCACATGACAAGTTTGGTGAATTAGTAGAATTGTAACACAAGTGTATAACAATATTATAATCTCTATCAACTCAGTATAGACTATTTTCCTACATTAATTTCACAAATACTCATTGAGAATTTTATGTTTTCAAGTGAATGAATATACTTAAAAAACTTCTCTATCAATTTCGTGAATCTTTAACAAGTGTGATATTGTTGAAATTAGAAACAATGGACTAAATTGCTTTTTGTGAAAACGTGAAGAGCCAAATTCGTACAAAACCAAGTCATTGGACACTAAAGTAATAATTATTCTGAAAACATTCCATGGAATATTTTCAATATATATAGTTTACATCCCAAAGTGTTCATAGTTTAACGTACAACATGCAGATATACAACCATTTGTGACGATGTTTCATTTCAATGTCCCACAAGCCTTAGAAGATGCATATGGGGGCTTCTTAAGTTCTCGAATTGTGTAAGTACATCAATTAGAAATGACTTAATTTTTCGTGTAAAGTTTTGTTCTCAGAGGCACCTTTGAGTTTTATTATGCCAGGTGCATAAAAAATCTAAATCCTATACATCATGTAACATATAGAACTCGAATCCTAATTTGTACGCAAGTAATATTCAATCAACAAAACTGTTAGGGTTATCTCGGGTAAAAAAAGCACTGCTAGGGCCTTTTTCACCCATTATCTATTCTCGGCTTTAAGCACGGTCCTTTGTTTAAGAGAAATATCTGAAAGTTAACAAGGATACAAGGAAGCATCATGGGCTTTTTATACCATTCGTACAATTGAAAAGCTAAACATATAATCATAACCAAATTACAATTAATATTTGTAAAGCAAACAAAATTCGTTGATGCATGTCATATAAGGTACTTATATTTAAAAAAGTATAAACAAAGGTCCCGTTTGGTAAAATAAAAGTTTGAAATTTGAAATTCAAGTGTTGAAAATATTATATTTCTAAATTAATATACTTGTATCTGTTCAATAAATAACTGAATTTAAACATTGAATTTATATATCCCACTTTAGAAATATAATAATTTCATTCTAAAAAGATGAATCAGTTTAGGGATTGTGCATGTATGTGTGAGAAGGAGAGAGAAGGAGCTTGCTTGTGTCAAAGAGAAATTGACTGTAGTTATGTATGCGAATGTGTGTAAAAAAAATTGTGTGTGTGAAAATGGTGTGTATGATAGAGAGTGTAATCAAGTGTGTAAGGAAAAAAGGATTATGTACAAGTGTGTATATATGTGAGACAGAAACTATTTATAAAGATGTGAGAAAAATAGTATGTTTATGTACACATATGTGTGAGAGCGTGTGTGTATGTAAGGAAGAGACTGTGTGAGAAATAGTCAGTGTCTAGAAGGTATGTGTGAAAGGGAGAGTGTGTGTGTGTGTGAGAGCGAGAGAAAGAAAGAGCAAGAAAAAGTGAATTTGTATGAGAGGGACTCTGTGTGTGTGGGAGAAAGAGTGTGTCTATATGTAGAAGAGAGAGAAAGTGTGTGTGTGTGAGAGAGAAAGAGAGACTGTATGTATTTGTGTGAGAGCATGTGTATGTGTCAGAGAGAGAGAGAGAGAGGGAAGGAGAGAGAGAGAGAGTGAGTGAGTGAGAATAAGATGAGAATGATGTGCATGTGTGTGTGTGTGTGAGAGAGAGAGAGCATACATGTGATAGATAGGGAGGCTATGCATTTGAATGTGCGAGAGAAAAAGACCGTGTGCATGTGCTTGCAAGTATGTATACGTGTGTGTGTGTGTGTGTGTGTGTGTTTGTGTTGAGGGAGAGAAGAGAGAGACCATACTACATATGTTCAATATTCAACAAATTAAGTGAAAAATTTTCACACAAAAATTTATACAGAAATTAAGTAGTGTTTAATGTATTAAGTGGCAAAAAAATTTATTATCAATTTGAATTTAAAAATCTTTTAATCCATTAATTTTCAATATTAAATTGAGTTATTAAACAATCGTTGAGCAGAAGAATTTGCTTCTAAATATGATCGAGCTATGCTTATGTGCAAAACAGGGCTGATTTTCAAGACTTCGCTGATATTTTGTTTAGCCAATTTGGGGATCGAGTAAAATATTGGATTACTTTGAACGAGCCATGGACTTTTAGTAATCATGGCTATGCAATCGGTAAGTTCGCACCTGGTCGGTGTTCAGAATGGCAACAATTAAATTGCACCAGTGGTGATTCGGGAACGGAACCATACGTCGTTACACACAATCAACTTCTTGCTCATTCAGCAGTTGTAAATTTGTACAGAACTAAATATCAGGTTTTACGCTGGATCATTAATCTAATACTCACGTTTGCATCTAGGTACGAGGTAAAGACTTCAGGGTTAGCTAACACATTATATATTCATGCAGAAATGGCAAAAGGGCAAGATGGGAATCACTCTTGCCTCGTTATGGTTTGAGCCATACAACCAAACAGATGAAAATTTGAAGGCTAGAGACAGAGCCCTTGATTTCATGTTAGGATGGTGAGTGCTTATTGGACTTTGGTTTAATGCATTCTCGTAATAGTATTAAAATTCTTTTATGTAATTGTCTTCTCCCTTTTTCACCTTTCTTATTATCCATTTTAAAAACCCCACGCACAATCCTTTTCACATTCAGGTTTATGCAGCCACTAACATCTGGAGAGTATCCACAAAGTATGAGAATTCGTGTTGGGGATCGATTGCCCAGTTTCAACGGCACTGAAAGAGATATGTTGATCCTGTCGTTTGATTTCATAGGATTAAATTACTATACCTCTAGATATGCATTGAATAAGCCTAATACGACTAGCTGGAGTTACATTACCGACTCTGAAGTTGATATTGTAGGTATGCATTTCATTATCTTTTGATCCAAATGATACATAGTAATTGAGTTTGATCAAGAATTCAATTTCCCTTGGATTTTTGAAACTTTACACTGAATCTTTCCTCAAGTTTAATTTGACATTTTTTCTTGTATCAGTTGAGAGGGACAATAAGCCTATTGGTGAACTGTCAGTAATGGGAAGTTGGCTCCATATATACCCGAAAGGGCTGAGAGAACTCCTGAAGTACATAAAGATGAAATACAACGGTCCCATTGTTTATATTACTGAAAACGGTAATTAATGGCAACATAGTTTATGATATGACAATTTCTACATATTTATGATCAAATGTTCATTAATTGGAAGTCTAGAACAAAGGGTCTGTTCTCAATAGCTTTTTTTCTTTCAGATTTTAGCTTCTGATTTTCAAAAAATCTATTTTGTGATATTCTCAACTGCTTTTTTATATTATGTTTTTGGATTTAAACTAAATCAGAAACAATTGATTTTCAGCTTTTCTATAAGATTAGTTTTTATAAAAATTAGAAACTATTGAGAACATGCCAAAAATCAGTTTCTTCCACTATTAGCATTTTTTTTTAATAACAAATTTAACTATGCCTTTTGGCTTTCTTATACTACACAGTCAATGAACTTAAATTGCACTTCGAACCATTTAACTTGTAAGTACATTATGCACACGAAACAAAGTGTTTAATCTCTTGCGTGCACAAATGAAGCCATCAACTAGGTTAATTGAGTATTCACATATTGTTCGCTTGTGTCTTTTTCTTGTAGCATTAGTTCATACATAGAGGTTTGTCAATTCTTGAATAAGAGATGGTGAAAATGCGGATCTAGAGGTTTTTAAGTTTGCCAGTTTAATTAACATCTCATGCAGTCATTTTTTTTCCAATTTATTGGTCATAATTGTTGTTACTTGAATCTTTGTAAAAACACAAGGAACTATACAATCTGCAAATGAATTTGCGGGTATAAACTGAAATTGGGATAAATAAAGGTTGCATAAATCTTAGAATTAACATAGAAATTTACATACTTTAACTTTCTACTTTCTGCATCAATTGTTTTTTAGGGCTTAATGAGGCAAGAAATGACAGCATGACTATTCTTGAGGCAATCAAAGATGACATGAGAAAAGACTATATCTATGACCATCTTTGTTGCATCTATCAAGCAATTGAGTATGCTTCTCTCTTATACCTATTCCGACACTAATTTTTCTCTTTTTCATATGTGTATTTTACGTGGTTAATCTTCAATGACATACTTCATCCATTTAATATCTTTCCCAAAAAATTCACTTACAGACTTTTAATCTTATTTACTAATTACTTCTTTTTAATGCATACATTAGCTAGTTTTACCAAAAGCCAACTTAGTACACTTTTCATTTTTAGTTATATTGGCTCTGTTTGTTTGGTTCTATTTTGTAGAAACATGTTTTTTAAAAATTCTGTACACATTTTTTAACTAACTTTTTATTTCAGAAACATATTTATTGAGAAGAATCTTTAAAATTGCTACAATAATGTTTTTTAGAAAACGCCTCAAAAAAATCATCTAGACAGAGCCAATGTGTGTTGAACTTCAGTCATTTTCCATATTATACACGAAAAATGAATTTGGAGCAATTTACAAAACTTGTCTAAAATAAAAGATGACATTCTTGTTAGATTTAAGAAGTATTTATCATGTCCAAAATTGAATCACACACAATACACCAACATTAATACCGTGTAATAGACCCAATTCTTTTTTTTTTTTTGTAGTCTTTTATTTTAGTTGAATGAATAACTTCTCTAGTTTTATAGAATTTTGACAATAAGAAGCATAATCATGATTCATGGATTATGTATTAAAACAGGCAATTCGATGTAAATGTGGCTGGATACTTTGTCTGGTCATTGATAGACAACTTTGAATGGGCTTCTGGCTATTCAGTTCGCTTTGGCATCAACTATGTGGATTACAATGACAACTTCCTCACAAGATATCCTAAACACTCTGCATTATGGTACAAAAGTATACTTGTCAAAAGAACCCAAATAGCTCAATCAATTGTTGCTAAAGATATTCAAATGAAGAGACTGAGAAATACTCTATCAAATGATTAACATCAATGAATTGATTGAAAAGGTTCATACCAAGTTTGGAAGACACTTTTAGGTGAAAAGTTGTCATAATCTGCGACATTCCTGCATCTGGGGATGGTTGTTGGATTCATAGAATCTTCTCACATCTCAATTAGCAAATTTGTGAAAACAATGTATCCACCAAATGAAAAGTATCATTGCATGCTTCTAACATTATATTCAGACAGACGTTCATGTGTTCTTAGTATTAATTATTTAGGTTGAGACTCTATTGGTTTTGGCTGATTTTTAGTGGGGGTGTGTGTACACATATTAGTACCACGTGTTTGTATAATTTTGGACTCTTGGAATAGAAAATTTAGCTTTCAAAGAACTATACAACTTATGGAAATTAAATTGGTCATTTTAGAAGTTTCTGGCCATATTACTTTTTAATTTTTAAAGAGATTATTTAACAAGAGTTTATCTACTCAAACTCGGGACTTATAAATCGTAGCTTGAGCATTGTACCAAGAGTTACATTTCATTCTGAAATTTCTTTCTATATAAATACAGCCAAGTATTACATGTGAGTTGGTTATTTTTTGAAAATTTTGAATTTTCTATGAACATGAATTTCAATAATTTCTATATCTTCAACTAATTTTTATATGGCATATATTACATTTGAAAGAGTGTTTTAGTAGTATTTCTCCAAAAATACTTATAGAAAACGTAAATTCGATAGGCCCACCACTTTTTGCTTTTGTAAAAAGACCAAGTAAAGCTTGAACCCGAGTTTAAGAGACTGTATACATCTAACCCTTCAGGGCTATTGTTAATCATTATTGTCAATCTCGATTAACAAAGATTTGGCTTTTTGTTAAAGGGTGAATTCTATATGATTTTTGAAAAAATCACATGACTCTCTTATAGTTCAAAAAGCTATACATCACCTTTTTATAGTTTGGATTAAAGTATTAAAGAGACAGAAATTACTTTCCATTACAGCCAAGATAAAATGTCCAAATTACTCCAGTATTTAACTGTTTCATCTCTTTGCTTGCGTGTATTTTTTTCAAGGCACAATACACTTACTCTCCTATAGTTTTTGAATGAACCACATAACTTGCTTATAATTTTAAAAGCTATACATTCCCCCTGGCCATTTTAGTACTTATGCTGGGGTAATTTGAACATTTTATTTGCAAACCGTTATAGAAGGCAATTTTTGTTAGTTTGAAACGTGCGTGCTTAAGTGAAATTTAGCCCAGTGTTTAGACCATAATGTGGAAAGTTTAGAAACTCTACTTTTTGTCGTGGAAATTCCAAAGAATTTACATTTTATTGTAAAATTTATAACGGAAATCTTATACACGTTATAGAAAACTTTCTTGGTCAAGTTCTCATATGTAAGAAGAATGTTATCATATTCAATTTTTCATGTAACAAATAAATCAACCATATTATGATTTACAACAAACAAAAAGGCTATCAATTAAGATCAATACACTCGTATAATTGTTACGAATCGTCCACTTCCCTTAAATGGAACAGGATCCAAAAATACGGAAGGAAAACACCAAAGTTTGGCATAATTCAGAGAACTTCAAATTTGTCTTTTTCCAAGTAAAGAAATGTTTCATGGTAAAATGGCCATGGAATTACTGAAAGGAACAGACAATGAACGTTCCCACCATTTTTCTAATGGCATAGACTTCTATCAATGTAATTTTCTATCCATTGGCCATTGTCTTAATCTCTTCTACGCTTCAATGTCTTTTACTTTTTGTTATCCTGGTCACGCTGTCCAAATTGTTTTGAACAAAATTTGTTTCGATTCTTTTAACCCTTTTTTGGCTGCTGTTTATTACCTGAAAATTACAATCAAAATATTCCTTTTCTCATACGTTTCTACTCATGAAATATGCTTTCATTAATTATGTTCGGTCAACAGGGAAACGATTAATGATTTCTCAGTCAAACTAACCAAACAAATGAACAGTCAAACCAATGAAAGGTGTCGACCATAGTCATATGTATATAAACATTTTGCTTCCGAAATCTCCACACCCCACCAAAAACTTTGTATTCTTGCATCCTAAATCTTAACCAAACGAGCAAAATGAGAAGCAAAGGCAGTAGTAGGCAAAGTAAGCTAAGGCGATACATTTCAGCACCAAAAAAATTTCTAGCCAAGGCTAGAGATTTTTACGTCAAATCCATGATCGAATTCGACGGAAGGTTTGGTTACGGCAGCAACATGATGATGGCCATGCCATTGCCTGCCCCACAAGTATGCCAGATGCCAAAAGATTTTGGTACAAGTATGAAAAAGACCGCGAAAAATGATCAGAATTTGAAGGAACTTTATCGATCAATACGTGCCAAGAACGAGGATAGTTATAATAGGGGAGGACTAAATGAGAGAAATGATAGGGTGGATCCATTCGAGGGTATGTTTAGAAGTTACAGTGTCGGGATAGGAAGAATGGGAAGAATTGATGAGGACGAGCCATAGCTATTTTAGAGAGGAAGAAATCATTATGAAGAGTGAAATTTTGTTTCCTACATTCAGACGCTAGGCTAGTTCTTTAGTTTGTTTGCTGCCTTGTTCTTCTCTTTAATTCTTAATTCAATTTTGTTTGACTGGTTATTCTACCGTACCGTTTGTATATTAAAACTCTTTGGATAAATGGCATAAATACTCCTAAACTTTTTGACAACGTACCTATTTGGTCTCGCAAAAAAAAAATTTTTTTTTATTAAACCTATATTATTAGGTGAGGAAAAGAGAATTTAGTATTGTTGATATTCGAATCCTTGACATTTGAGATAGAATCATAGAACTCTAATCGTCGACCCTCTATTTGTTCCCATATCTCAAATTTTAAAAAAAATGTATTAGGTCCTTAGACTTCTCAATTTAATTTTAAATGGTCCCTAAAGTCCAAGTTTAAGGAGGATAATTTCCATTTTACCCTACCAGTCTCGAGTTTAGTGTTAAAATTATCCCTCCAATTTAAGATTAGGAAATTTTACTACTTTAAAGATTTGAAGTATATATTTAATGCAAAAACTTCCAAAATTTGGACTTCATAAAAGGCACGACATTTTCTCTACACTTCCTCCAATTTCAGTATATTTAACCAATTTCAACTCCCCCGCCATTGGATGCATACAATTACCAGACTCACCACTATAAAGCAAAACAAAATACTGACTATCTTTGTTGTTCACCACTGAAGGTATTATGCGCTTCCCCTCTTCATAGACTCATTATATGTAAACAAATTTTTACTTCTGCCGAACAATTTTCTTCGCAGCCACCATTCGGTGCACGCAAAACTACAAAGTAGACCACTTCATATAACATAAATATGTTGGTTTTGTACTAAAGTCAATTAATTCTAAGATTATAATTTATATTTATTGCCAAGTGATTAGGAACCTAAAGGGTCACACACAATAGAACTAATTCTTGGGTTAAATTGATTTAAATAATTATGTGATAATTATGGGATTAATTTGTGAGATAATTAATCCTAAGGACTTATTAATAAATAGAGGAATTATAGTAGTGGAATAATTTCCTTTTGAAGGAAATTAAAACCTACTAAATATCTTATTTGGTAAGATATCCTAATAGGTAAGAGTTACCTATTACCGAATTCTTGTTGGACAAGATAACTTAATTATTACTCTATAAATAAGTCTTAAACACCAAGATTTGACACGACGATAACAATGAAAAAACGTTAGAAAATTAGAGAGAGAAAAATAGTTTTTCTTTATACAATTTTCTTCACGTTAGAGACGTGTCAAGTGGATCTAGCATATTCACTTGGTGTTGATCAATCCTGACAAGGATCCCAAGAAGGTGTTCGTGTGGATACCTTAGAGGCCAGACACGTGTGCGGCTGTGGTTGATATCGCATATCTTTGACCAGGTTAATTCGTTTAATTACGTCATCAAAAGGTACGTTCTCGTTTTTGTATAGATAATCAATGATCTTAGTTGGAAATCAATTTTATATTCCGCTGCGTCAATTGTTTATTGGCATGTTGATTTCCTAACAGTGGTATCAGAGCATTGTGTTTGATTATCTATACAAAATATATTGTCATGAATTATTTACATGTGTATATGATTTATTTGATAAATTTGAGAAGTTTTAGTTTGAAAATTAGTTTCAAAATATTTAAACGAAATTTTCTTGAAATTTCGTTTGATTTTATTGAACAGAAAAATTTTAATGAAAATTCTGTTTTCTTAAAATTTGCGGAGTTACTGTTCACAATAAATTTAAATTCTTGAAAATAGTTTTCTGGAATTTTATTTTTTATTCCTATTTAATTTAAGAAAATCTTGAAAATTAATTTTCTTGAATTTGTTACTGTTCATCAAACAAATTAAAAAAAAAAAAAAGGAGGGTTGGGTAGTCGCCGGAAAAAGTTCCGGCGGAACAACCTGAACGTTGGGCAAAGTTCTATCTGCCGGGAAAGGTTGCCGGCATAGGCGAACAAGATGCCGGCGGCGATTAGGCCTGATCCCAACCGGCCGGCGTGTGCCGGAAACGGTCTGGCCGCGGCTGGTCCTCTGGCCAATCGCCTTCGATTCCGACTGAACCTTCTGGGCAAAACCTTGGCAGCAGTCGAGGGTAGGACCTGGTCAAACGTTGGCCGGATCCGAAGCCCGTCGCACGTGAAAAGGAAAACCGACCAGATCTGGCCGGACTACGGCCAAAGGACATGGCCCGATGGGATCTTGGCCATTCCCTGCTGCCGGAAAAGTAGAAGCGAGCCGCGCGAAGATCGCTGCGTGCTCTCTTTTCCGGCGAAGTCCTTTGCGCCAGATATGGTTGTTTTTGTCGCCGGAAGAGCTAGGCTAACCGGCTAGATCTGGCCGGCTGAAGGCCAAGAAGAGCTCGACCGGAGAAGGCTTGGTTTGGTCACCTCCATCTACCGGCGAATTTTCTGGTCGTCGCACGGCCAGGTGATGCCTGATCGCTACTGGCCGGATAATGACAAGATCAGAGTTGGCCAGATTAGATCCGGCTAAAGGCTGTCGCCGGAAGAAACATCTGCAGAAGAGGAAGAAGATGACAGTGGCGGCGCAATTTTGGGTGTGAAACCCTAAGGACAAAACGACGTCGTTTGACGACGTCCACAAAAAAAAAAAAAAAAAAAAAAAAAGGGTGTTTTGTCAAAAACGCGTTTTTGACCGTCCAGAAAAGGAAATAGTTTCCCTTTTGCGCTTAGGCCCTTTGCTTTCCTCCTTGCTTGTTTTAAAGGCCCAATAACTTTTGTTTTTTTTTTTTTTTAACCAGAAACTTCTCAAATTAATGCAATTAAAACAATTCTAATGTGATTAGAATTAATATACATATAGATTCATGACTGGATTTTATATATTCTTTTAATGTGATTATTTGAATATTATATGTGCTTTATAACTGATAAAATATTAAGATTTATTTTATTTGCATGATATATCATATGTGATTTTTATATTCGATAAAATAATGTGATTTATTTAAATTGCATATTGTATGCTTTATTTAATCAAATATATTTTTCCTTTTCATATATGATATATGTGAACGATGAGACCATAATTTATCCCTCAATAAAAAATAAAAATAAATCACTTCCATTATTATAGTATAAATAATTCTTGTTAGGCATAACTTGTTGAGTTAACTCAAGGTTATTCTACCGTGAATATTTGTTACTATGAGATATGATTTCTAAATAATGGTTTTGATTTAAACTAAAAGAAATATATCATAACTATTATTATAATTTAAACAATTCTTGTTAGAATAACTTGTTGAGCTAACTCAAGGTTATTCTACCTAGAATATGTTTATGATGAGATATGATCTCTAAATAATAGTTTTGATTAAAAATATTAAATCATGAATAGTTGCCTTCCATTATTATAGTTTAAACAGTTCTTGTTCGGATAACTTGTTGAGCTAACTCAAGGTTGTTCTACCTAGAATGTGTTTATACTATGAGATATGATCTCTGAATAATGGGTCTGATTTAACAAAGATTCATGACTTGTTGAGCTAACTCAAGGTCATGTATCTTTGAGGCAAAGAGTTAGGAGACATATGTGATATGTGTATCAAAAGTTGATACCTAACTATTTAGGAGTTACAAAAAGTTGTAATTGGTAATTGTTACCTACCTATTGAAATTATTTTGATTTGTTGAGCTAACTCAAGATTAAAAATAATTAAAATGGGATCCTAGCCCACTAAGAATTTTATGAAAATTCTTGAATTAATTATGAGGGATATTGATTTGGATAAAATAGTGGGAGCAAAACCAAAATTTTATGTCCATATATAATTTTATTTTGGTTTTGTTTATTGCATAAATATAAAGTTATTTTCTATCTTTATTTTAGTTGTAGAATATATAGTCACGTAACACAAAACCCATCTTTTAGAGCTCCATTTTAATATGAATTCTTGGACTAGTATAAAGCTTAAGAATGGTTCTCAAGCACATGAATATAGCATGTGGTTTTGATACCCTGATTCCATTTGTCCTAAATGACACTGATAGCTAGGAAATAAAAATGCATACCAGATGCATAAATACAATAATGATATTGTTGCATATATCATGATATTGTGTATAGTTCCTAAGCTATAACAGTAGCATAATATGATGAATGCTCAGTCCATGATTGTGCATCTCAAAAGTTGTTTGATACGCAATCTAGTATCAATAGAT
Organism: Mitragyna speciosa; assembly: GCA_024721245.1. NCBI lineage: Eukaryota > Viridiplantae > Streptophyta > Magnoliopsida > Gentianales > Rubiaceae > Mitragyna > Mitragyna speciosa. The sequence goes on along the minus strand of CM045552.1, from coordinate 12,524,963 downwards.
ATGAGATATTTAAAGAGCAATTTGTATAGGAATCAAGGGACACTTTATTATTTGTCAAGGAGAAACCCAAGGCTGGTCTTGAGAAGGCCTAAATAGCCATGACAAAGTCTAAAAGTGTGATCAAAGTGGGCAAGTCTATAGGCATGTGTTTCCAATCTAGAAACAACTAGTATTAAAAGGAAATTGTATGGCTCTTATCTCAAGATTTAGAAGTCAACAAGGTTTGGTGAAACTTTGACTTTTAACATGTTCATAATTGAGATAAAGTAATCTACTAATCAAGATTCTTGAGTATTAGATACTAGATTTGGATCTCATATTGACACAAATATGCAAGATTTTGAAAATAGTAGATTTTTGGTGAAGGGAAAAGTCGAACTATGTGTAAGGAATGGAGCAAAAGTTGCCACATTAACTATAGGGACTTATATACTCTCTTTGCCAACTGGACTTATTCTAAAATTAAAGGATTGCTAAAATATTCTAGTGCTTACAAAGAACATAATATCAATATTTGCATTAGATGTGGATAGATTTATCATTATTCAAAAGAATAAATGTTGTTCTTTTTGCGTGTTGGCGTTCTAAGTAGCACTAGTTTATTAAACAATGGCTTAAATATTCTAGATTTTGATAAGTCCATTTTCAACAAAGACATTAAGAGACAAAACTTGATATTTTGAAACGATTTTATCTTTGGTATTTAGACTTGGTCATATAAATAAGACGCGTATATTCAAATTACATAAAGATGTATATTTGGACTCACACTACAAAAAAAAAAAGACTTTTAGTGACAACAAACTTCGTCACAAAAGGTTAGGAATTTTGTCAGGAAAAGTTTTTGTGACGACCCACCTGTCAGGAAAAATTGGTCACCTATACACCGTCGGGGAAGGGTTTTCCTGACAACTTGTGAAAGTGTCGTCAGCAAAAGTGTTTTTTTTTTCGTGACACATCGTCAGGAAAAGTAATCGTGACAAACCAGTCATCAGGGAAAAGTTCTCGTATTTCTGACAAACCATCGTCAGGAAAAAAAAAATTTTTGTGACAGCACCGTCAGGAAAAGTGCCATCAGGAATAGTCTTATATTTCCAATAAACTATTGGGGCTGTTGTCAATAAAAGTGGATTTTTCATGACACACCATTAGAAAGTAATATTGACCTATTCATTGTCGGGAAAAAACGTCGTGATCTTGACAAAACTATCAAGAAAGACTCTAGATTGTGTCATTAAAGTTTTAGCCGTTAGGAAAAGTCATACATTGTAAGCTTGTTTAAAAGTTTAATGACAATATAATGTCACTTTTCATTACAACTGCCACATCATTGTAACAAATTAATTTTCCGTTTAACCATGTAGCTATTTTTAGCCTTGCCTGACAATAAAGTTACCATATAAACTATTCAAACACTCAATCCAAACAAAATATAAAAGTACACAAGTAAAATGTCAAACAAAATGATACAACTTATCGTAAATAGAGAACTATAACACGCTAAACCTCATAATATAACCAAGTCAAATATTTATATATCATCAAATTTCACAATTCTAAACCAATATAAACATTGGTATTTCTCTCTAGATAATAACTATCATATACATAACATATGCAAAAAACCAAAAGATGAACTTTAATTCCATGGTCAACAATGCAAAATACTAGAGATGGATGATACAAAATAGAATTCTTCAGTATGAGCCAAAAGCTCTTTGTCTTGCACCACATTACCGTTTGCAACAAACTCTTTCTTGAGATCCTTGAGAATCCTTTCCAAGTTGAAATCTTTCTTCAACACTTGAGTAAGAGTTGTCAACCATATATTGGCTAATAACTTGGAAAACAACCACTTTAGAGCTGCAGACAAAAAACAACTAATCAATCACAGTAGCTTACATTTAACAAAACAGCATGTAGGTTTTTATGATATACATTAGCTCATTAGACAAAGGGATAGGGAATATCTATTTCAATCCAAAATTTAGCTTATCCCTCAAACTTAAATAGAATTAGTTCAAAATCAAGTGCAAGTATGCTGCAGTTTCTGCAGCAATATGCTAAAGTTTTTGCAACAAGCGTGTTGTAATTTCTGCTGCAATTTCTGCAGCAAATATACTACAGTTTCTGCAACAAATATGCTGCAATTTCTGCAGCAATATACTACAATTTATGCAGCAATTTCTGTAGCAGATATGTTATAGTTTCTACAGAAAATAAGCTGGAATTTTTGCAGATTTCTGCAGCATTATCATGTAGTTTATGCATCAATTCCTGCAGTAGTTTTTGTAGCAGATATGCTACAGTTTCTGCAGCAATATACTGCAGTTTCTGTAGCAAATATGCTGCAATTTTTGTCGCAATATGCTGCAATTTATGTAGCAATTTCTGCACCAAATATGCTGCAAGTTCTACGGCAATATGCTGCAGTTTCTGCAACACAAATGCTGCAATCTCTGTAAATTTTTGCTACAATATGCTGTAGTTTATCCAGCAAATATGCTGTAATTTTTCTAGCAATATGCTGCAATGTATGTAGTAGTTTCTACAGCAAATATGTTTCAATTTCTGCAGCAATATGCTGCACTTTATGCAGCAAATATCCTGCAATTTTTCCAACAATATGCTGCAATGTATGCAACAGTTTCTGCAGCAAATATGCTGCAATTTACGTCAGTAATTTTTGCAGCAAGAATTCTGCAGTTTTATTATATAATGCAAGTGCTAGTAGTAGTATTTGATTGCTGCAATAAAAAGTGAGTTTAATTCAACTTATCCCTTAGATTTTAACAAAATTGGTTAGTAATTCAAGTGCAATTTAATTTAGTTCCCTAGATAAAAGCTTAAGGAGTAGGATTGAAACTCATCGGTATTAGGAAGACCCTCCACATTGCGTCTGTTTCCAAACGAGGAATTCTTGTAGTATTTCCTGTATCGCTTGTTGGCTTTGTACAAGATTTTCAATTTCCAACCCTATTTCCTACGACATTTTCCATAATTTCTACTTCATTCACATTTTCTCCATTCTCTATGCATCGTCTTCTCTCTTTTTTTAACGCATCCTGCATTAATCAAGTTCACATAACTCAGGGAGTCATGAAATGTAAAACATATGTATATGTCCTATTATTAACAAAAATAAATGTTATTAGAAGGCTTTCTATTGTAGTAAAAAATTACATCAAGGGATTTTGCGACGTCATTCGCAAATTGTTCATCTTTCTTTATGTGAGCTGCAGTCCAAGATTGAATAAGCATGCCATCTTCTTCAAAAACATTTTATTCTTCACCAATCCAATTATGCAAATAATTCTCCTGAACAACTTCAATTTCAACACCTTGTCTACTTGAGAGGCCTAATTCATCATCGTTGATAATGGGAACAACAGTTCTTATTTCATTTTGCTGCAACAAGTCATATGAAAAACACGCCTCCCCATTGAGCATTTCTTTATAATAGCCTTATAAAAGTATCCAAAGAAATCTTAAGCTATTGCATACAAGCAGAAAAATTCAATAAACTGAAAAGAACTCAGAAAGAGAATGCCAATCAAATTAATGTTGATTTAATAAAGTGCATATAACTAGTTTTACTTTGCACCCTTGTGTTTTGGTTGTTTTGTTTACCCAATAAAATCTAATCGGTTACCTCTAATGATAAAATTAAACTCTAATCTATAGCCTCTAGTGATAAAATTATGAGATAATAAAATTGATCTCGTCAGTTGGATTTTGGTTTAAATTGGATAGACAAAGAAGAAAAAGAAGTTAATCATCTAATATTCGACTCCATGTTTCAGTAAGGACAATCTCGAGGAAGTCGGGGAGACTAATAGAAAAATATCAATACTTTTTAATTCTAACTAAAAAAGACAATATCATAATAAACAACTCTTGGTATACTTGTATTGCTTTTAATAATACAAAATGTACATTACCAAACAATAAAATGTAAATTGTATTGTTTATTTAAAGTCCTTAAACCAGGCAAATAATTATCTAAAATTTTACCTAATTGAATATTTACAAATTACATAACTCAAGAAAGCATTAAAGCAAAGTCTACCATCAAGAATCACCTAACTCCATAGTTCACTTTCCAAAACCCCATATTGTTTGATCCATTCTAATTTCATTTCTTCCCAGTAATGAACTAATCACACAAATCATCACACATAGAGTTAAAAAGAGAGAGAGAGAGATTCTAGTGTTGCCTAAGAAATGGGGAGCTCAAGCTATTGAGTATGCGGGTGCTTCATGTGCAAGTTCAAAGTGGCTGCCTTTGGTCATAAAAAAAGCTTTCAAGAAGTAAGAATGGGGGACCGACATGAATGCCCAGCAGCTCTAGCTATTTCTAGTGGAAGTCCCTTTTGCCTGATGGCTAATAAGAAAAGCTTATGTTCATTTTCAAATACTTTTCTTAATTTTACAACCATCAAATAATGCTACCAACATCACAACAAATTTGCTCCAAACCCACAACCTAGATCAAAAAAATTTTGGGGAAACTAGACAAATGACGAACAATTTAAGAATTTATCCAAAAATTGAATGTTGGGAGTTCAAAAATAGGTCTACCAAAATTGGGGGAAACTGAAAATTGAACAAGAAGAAGAGAGCTTGACCTTTTTTACACCAAAGTGAGTGGGGGAGATGTTAAAATCAGCATTTGAGGTTAACAGAGATTGGCAACATCGGTAAGAAAGAGTGAGTGAAAGAGAGATAGTATGTGTACCTTAGAACTTCCAACTTCTACCAATAGCCACCAAGTCTCTTGCAGTCTTCTAGCAAGGGGTTAGAGATGTACAAAGTGAAGTTCGGATGGAAAAAATTGTGGAGGACGATGCTGGAATATTGTGGGGAGTAAGCTGCAGAAAGTACATAGTAGAAGGGGGAGAGAGAAGAGAAAAGGAAAAAGTGATATTTGTGTTTTACGTTTTGTGTGGTCCAAAAGTTGGGAAAAAATTTGGTGGGAAAAAATGGAGGGATTGTGAAAACTTTTCCTGACAAATAAGCGTGGGGAAAACATCAACTTGTTTGGGAGGGTGTTTCCGTGACAAATCGTCATAAAAAACTTAACTTTTTGTGATGAATAGGTTCACCGTCATAAAAAATTTGTCACGAAAGAAATATTTTTTTGTAGTGTCATTCAATTATGAATTCTATGAGATATGCGAATCTTATTTACTTGTTTAAAATGACCAAGAAATCTTTTACTGAAAAAGGTGCACGTGCTAGTGGATCTTTTTGGGTTTATACATACTGATGTTTGTAACTCAATATCGATCCATGCTAAAGATAGTTTTCCTATACTTCATCACTTTCTCGAATAACCATTTTAGATATGGTTATGTGTATCTTACGAGATACAAATTTGAGATCTTTGAAAAGTTCAAGACCTTCAGAGTTGAAGTAGAGAAATAAGTTGACAAGAGTATTAAAACACTGAGATTTGATCGAGATAGAGAATACTTGAGTCACGAGTTTCAAAATATCTAAAAGAGGAGAATTGTACCCTATTGGATATAGTAAGTTCTGTAATGAGCCAATACACTTCTAATCTAGTTTTAGAAATTTTCTTTAAAATTGTCTCCTATGAGTTCCAACTACAATTGATAGATACCGCCTCATATAAGATATGGTATGGTAAGAAACTAATTCTTAGTCACATGAGAATTTGAAAATATTTTGCTTATGTGAAGCATCACATCAGACAAGTTTGAGACTGAGTTTTATAAATGTTTATTTGTGGCGTATTCTAAAGAAAGTTTAGAATGCTACTTCTACAATTGCCTTGAGCAAAATTGTTTTGTCTCAAGACATGCTATCTTTTTAGAAAAGTGTTTATTCTTGAAAGAGGAAGTGGGAGTAAAGTAGAATTTAAAGAAATTTAAGAACTGCAAATTAACAAAAATAACAGTTGGAATCTGAGCTTAAGCCATATATTGATAAGGTACAAACGGAAGCTGGAGTTACACAAAATCTTCGTAGCTTAGTAAAGTATTTCATTCTCTTTAGAAATGTAGATTTCTCATAAATGAGAGTAATGATGTGCTAGTCATAATTGATGACAGTTTTACTTGCTACGAAGAGGCTATGTTATGTGTGAACTCTTTGAAGTGGCGTAAAGTCATAAAATCCAAAATGGATTCCATGTCCGACAACAAGGTATAGACCTTAGTCGAACCACCCAAAGAGGTAAAAATCATACGGTGCAAGAGAATCTTTAAAAGAAAGATTGACATGGATAGTAATATGATTACTTACAAATCAAGGAGTTAGG
>CM045552.1:11147984-11193797 GCA_024721245.1 Mitragyna speciosa | reverse complement strand
ACAAATTTTGAATATAAACATACTTGCTTTTATGAATAATCATGTAAAAAGTCTCTAAAGTTCATTTGAAATTTCAAATGAAAACTTGTTGGAAAAATTTGGTGAAAAAGTTTGACTAAAATATGTTTTAACTTTTTGACCAAAAAAATTTTCATTTGTCTAAACGGATTTGGGAAAAAAAATTTCAAAAAATGGTCCAAAAAACTTGTACAAATAGAGCCAGCATTTTTTGGGGCAAGAAATAATAATAAATGGGCAGGTGAAAGGTTATGTTACAGTGAATTTATCTTATCATTTTGTTTTATAATACCAAAAAAGTATCCCACTGTTGACCATTTTCTTCAATCTTCCAGCAATTTTTAATATGTTATTTGATATTTAAAGGCATAGATCATAATATCTTCTTTCTTTTTGGTTAAAGAAGTTAATATCCATCTTGGTTGATTTTACAAATCATTTCAAACTTTGAAAAGAGTTTAGGATGGAGAAAACTGATCTCTCTCTTTGCTATTGATAAAGATGAACTTTCAGTCTATATATACATACATCAAAACTCCTAAGATATAGCCGTAATTACGTAACTACACAAAATCGTAAACTCCTTATGTATAGCCCCTAAATACGTGATTGAATTTCCCATAATATAGGTCTACCTAAAATACAACATCTTCCATATATAAAATATCCAATACTCCCCCTCAAGTTGGTGTATGAAGATTTTGAATGCCCAACTTGCTAAGGAGATGTTTGAACTGATTACGACCAAGTCCCTTTGTTAATATGTCTGCCAATTGTTCGTTCGTACGCACATGGCTCGTAATAACATTTCCTCGTTGTATTTCATCGCGAACAAAGTGACAATCAACCTCAATGTGTTTCGTTCTCTCATGGTACACAGGGTTGGCAGCAATATGTAACGCTGCTTGACTATCATAATACAAGCATGCAGAATTTTCAGTAGACACTCCCAAGGATCGTAAAAGTTCTTGCAACCACTTCAACTCACAAGTCGTGGTAGCCATGGAACAATACTCAGCTTCGGCAGAGGAACGTGACACCGTATGCTGCTTCTTGGTCTTCCAAGAAATAGGTGATTTACCCAATAACACTACATAACCTATCAAAGAACGGCGAGTCAAAGGATAGCTTGCCCAATCTGAATCACAATAAGCCAACAATCTCAAATCACTATCCGATGACAATAATATGCCTTGTCCAGGACTTCCCTTCAAATACCTTACAACACGCAATGCTCCTTCCCAATGATCCAGTCTTGGATTCTACATAAACTGAGCTAGTACATGAACTGAATAACAAAGTTCAAGTCTAGTGATGGTCAAATATATTAGACGTCCCACCAATCGTCGATATCGTTCCGGATCACCCATCAGTGTTCCATCTGCAAGATCCAAACGGTGATTCTGCTCAATTGGAACCAAAGCTGGCTTAGATCCTAGCAATCCGGTTTCTGTAATAATATCAAGTGCATACTTCCTCTGACACAGAAAAATTCCTTCAGGTCCACGAGCTACTTCAATGCCAAGGAAATATTTAAGCAACCCAAGACCTTTCATATGAAAGCACGAGCTAAGATATTTTTTGAGTTTATCTATAACATTAGCATCGTTTCCAGCAATAATCAAATCGTCCACATACACCAACACATTTAGACGAGTGGAATTCTTGCAATGAGTGAATAGAGAATAATCAGAATAAGATTGAAGAAATCCATATCTTTTTAACGCAGTCACCAACTTAGAGAACCAACATCTTGGAGCCTGTCTTAATCCATACAAAGATTTCTTCAACTTGCAAACTTTCGTTTGATCGGAGGATGAGAAACCTGGAGGCAACTTCATGTAGACTTCCTCATTCAAGTCCCCATGCAAGAAAGCATTATTCACGTCCATTTGATGAAGCTCCCTATTTCTTCACTGCCGCCATAGCCAACACTGTTCTTATTGTAGCCATCTTCGCTACCGGAGCGAAAGTTTCATTGTAGTCAATTCCTTCTATCTGGTTATTACCCAATATCACTAATCGTGCCTTATATCTCTCAACTGTGCCATCTAACTTGTATTTTATCGTGTATACCCATTTACATCCTATGGCCTTTTTGTCTGCAGGCAATTGCTCAAGAGTCCACGTTCCGTTGTCTTCCAGTGCCTGAATTTCTTTTCTCATGGCATCCCTCCATTTCTCGTCTTTTACTGCCTGTGCATATCCTTTAGGCTCAACACCAGCATTAACTACAGCTAGAAAACATTGATGTCTTTGCGAAAATTTAGCACATGTCAGATAATTAGATATAGGATAAGGAGCCATACCTGAGAGACTCTGTTTGGAGTTGGGCTTAGCACAAGTGGTGTCTTTCAAACACCGAGCACTATAGGTGACAAAATCCTTCAACAAAACTGATGGTTTGGGCTGTCGATGTCCTCTTCCCAAATTCCCTTCTTCATTTACCTTTATACCTCCTACACTGTCATCATCCCCTCTCAGTTTCTCAATGCTATCAATACTCCCCCTTGCGTGTTCAATGTCAACTCCCTCTGTCAAGTTTGCATCTTGATTATTCGACACATTTTCTATGGTTGCATCAACGTCCATCTCATCATCAATTGCCTTATCTATTGCTGGTTCAAAACTAATTTCAGCGGCTCTTTCTTTATCCTCACGATATGGAAATACATTCTCATGGAATATCACATCACGTGAAACAAAGTATTCTCCTTTTTCCACATCATATAGACGCCATCCCTTCTTGCCCCAAGGATATCCTACAAAGATATATCTTCTACTTCGCTCACCAAACTTATCTCTTTCACGTGTGATTCAGTCGGGCATAACAAAGACACCCTAAACACCTTGAGACACTTATACTGAGGTACTTTGCCAAACAAAACCTCATAAGGAGTCTTCCCATCAAGTAGAGAAGAGGGGGTTCTATTTATCAGATATCTTGCAGTCTGCACACACTCACCCCAAAACTGAATAGGCAACTGAGCCTGAAACCTCAATGCTCTAGCCACGTTTAGTATGTGTCTATGTTTTCTTTCTACTCGCCCATTCTGTTGTGGTGTTTCGACACAAGACGTTTGATGCAAGATTCCTTGACTTTCAAAATAGGATTTCAAACATGTAAATTCAGTCCCATTAGCACTACGAACAATTTTGACTCGTTTCTTAAATTGACGTTCAATCATTGCACAGAAATTCCTAATTGTTTGTTCTACTTGTTTCTTTTCAAGCAACAGATAAATCCAAACAGCACGTGAATAATCATCCACAATTGTCAAAAAATATACTACACCACAAGATGCAGGTTCTTTGTAAGGACCCCATAAATCACAATGAATTAAAGTAAAACATTCATCAGCTTTATTATCACTTTGAGGAAAAACTCCACGAGTTTGTTTAGCTCGATAACAAATATCACAAAATTCATGATCACTACTTCTAGTAACAGTTTTGCTTCCGATTTTAAAAACATTAGACAAAGCTTTCTCACATGGATATCCTAACCGTCGATGCCACACTTCCTTGTCATTTTTTCCACTGACTTTATTAGCTTGCACTGATACTGTCGGTTGGAAAAGATAGACCCCATCGCATTGCTCACCCGCTCCAATCAGAGTCTTCGAAGCTAGGTCCTGTATAACACATAACTGATCAGTAAATGTGACAATGCTTTTTAGTTCTTGTGTTAATTTGGCTACAGAAACTAGAGTACAATTCATCTGCGGAACAAACAAAACATGGTTTACATATATATTGTTTCCTAAGCACAATTTTCCTTCTTTCACAGCCATTGTATGTTTTCCATTAGGCAATCTCACAGGACATGGTGCAATATCTCGAAATCAGATAACAGGCTCACATCACCACTCATATGATGTGAGGCTCCTGAATCCACAATCCAGGCATTTAGTGATGAATCTACATTACCAGAAAGTCGTTCCACTCCGCTTGTTTTGGTCACACTGAGCATGTCAAGCAGCTTTGCCCATTGTTCATCACTCAATCCAGGAATTCCACTGCGATCAGCATCCATAGCGTTGCTGGTTTCTCCTGTAGTAACTCGAGTGACATTTGCTCTTGCACCTCCTCGACCGCGATTCGTAGAATTCGCACCAATCCCTCCACGGCCTCGATTACCACCCTTTCCAGTCTCTCGAGGTTTGTCTCCCCACCATTCTTGGTGCCCAATAATCTGGAAACATTCTTTAGCTTCATGCCCAGCACGTCTGCAATGACCACAAGCCCCATTCTTGTTGTCCTTTCCGCGCACAACAGCAGCTTTAGCACCTAACACTGCTTGTGCTGTAAATCCCATGACTTCTCCATGTCCCTCCTTACTTCAGGCAAAATTTCTGTGCCTCTCTTCTTGGATCACCATAGAGTAAACTTTATTCAAATTAGGTAAGGGTTCCATACTCAACACATTAGAACGCAAAGTTCTATACATCACATCATCAAGACCCATCAAGAACTGATGAATTCTTTCTTCTTCCCTTTTTCTTTCAATTTCAGTAGAAATATTGCAGGTGCAATGTCCACATCGACATGCAGGTATTGGTTCATAATTTGCTAACTCATCCCACATCATCTTCATACGCCCATAATACGACATCACTGCTTGCCCTTGTTGTTTACATGCAGCAATATCAGTTTTTAGTTGATGGACACGAGGCCCATTCCCAATGGAGAATCGTTGCTGAAGATCCTCCCACAAATCCTTTACATTCTCCACATATGTTATGGTAGAACGCAAGGAAGGTTCAATTGCATTAAAAATCCAAGCCACTAACATCGAATTCACCATCCACCAGTTTTCGATTTCAGATGAATCTTTATCTGGTTTCTCCAAACTCCCATCAATGAATCCAAGTTTCTTGTTTGCCCGAAGTGCATTGGGCATCGATCTTGCCCATTTTTCATAGTTTTCTCCTTTCAATTGAACAGGAGAAATAATGGTTCCAGGATTATCCGAAGGATGCAAATACTACAATAAGGCATTCTTTTGCCCTTTTTCTGATCGTTCTCCACCTTCCTGTTCTTTTTCATTAGCCATGGCTCTGATACCATGAAAAGAGTTTAGGATGGAGAAAACTGATCTCTCTCTCTGCTATTGATAAAGATGAACTTTTCAGTCCATATATACATACATCAAAACTCCTAAGATATAGCCGTAATTATGTAACTACACAAAATCGTAAACTCCTTATGTATAGCCCCTAAATACGTGACTGAATTTCCCATAATACAGGTCTACCTAAAATACAACATCTTCCATATATACAATATCCAATAAACTTCTCATTAAAAATACAAGTAGAGAGAGAAGATAAACCAACAAGTGTTCAAGCTTCTGAAGGCTTTAATTTTGCAATGTCACCAAGATTATAAATTTTAATGGATAGATCACAAACAAGAAAAGTCAAACGTTATTACTTTCGATAGATATTCCGACATAGGACAGTCCAAAAGATCTCTGCATTGATACAACAATTGAAGCCATCAGAGAGTTACATTTCAAGCTTCAGTTGTCAGGCTTGTGTTCTTGAGGTAGTAAGCATCAACCGCGTTGGTAACTTCCCTTGCAAAGTCAATCATGTAATCAGGAGCAGGGACATCTGCATTCTGCTTCTCATATTCATATGTATGCTTTATAAAATTCTTTTCACCTTTTGAAATCAACTTGAAAGTTAGCCTCAGGCTCTTGTAAAGAGTCGTGACATCACCTTCAAGTATATTGTAAGTCATTGACATGTTATCTTTATCAACAGATTCCACAATCTCCTTTGTAATCATAGTTTTGCCTTCTGCAATTCATACACAACACACAACATTAATCAAATAATATGATAAAAAGGTCAGCAAAAAGTATATATATATATAAACAGAATGTTCATTAGAATAATTCAAACATAAAAGTCTTCTTAACCATTTCTACTTCAACAAAATCAAATAGAGAAAGAAACGAAGAGATGCAAACCTTACCTATCAAGTAATGCACTAACATTATACATCCCACCTCTCCCCAATTCCCTTCAAGTAATTGAATGACAGGTTGTTTTTCTGGGCAGATATTAGGCAGGTCTCCTGCCTTGCTGCCATATATTTCAAAGAAAACATTTCCAGGAGACCTGATCTCTTGAACAAATTCTATCTTGCCGCTAAGAGCCATCTATCTCCGTCACAATATGACCTATATATTTAGGTTCCCTTCAATTCTTACATGCCAATATGAAGTATTCATGTTCCCTTTTAAGCTTTTACATGCTTGTGAATTTTGTCAATATTTTATGTCATAGGATAAGGTTTTAAATCATTATATTGGATCAAGATCTGTGATAGGTTGTTTCTCCAAAAGGGAATCACGATATGAATCGTTTATATTAATTAAATATTGATCCTATCATTTTGTAAGATTGAAAAGGTGAATCAGATTTCAACATTTAATTTTTTTTGTTAATTTATCACCATGATTTGTAGTTGGTGGTCACGGTATGCGGTCGCCAATCAGACGACACACACGTTTTACATTATACTGAGATGTACCTTCGATAATTTGCTTTTCACATAATTCTTACAATATTTGCTAGATGAAAATTTTTCAATTGAAAGGTACTTATTAGACGAAAAGTTCACTTGAAAGGTGAGATGTACGTATAATATCTAGATTTTCACACATCCCTTTACAATATCTATAAGATAAAAAATTTCAATTGAAAGGTAAGTATTAGATGAAAATTTTCATTTGAAATGTGAGATGCACCTGCAATGTTTAATGGATGAAACATTTCACTTGAAAGGTGAGATTTAACTATGATATTTAGCTTCTCGTGCAGCCTTTTGGCTATTCATACACTCCTTTATAATTTTTTATAGATAAAAAGTTTAAACTTCTCACATACCCCTTTACAATATTTAGAAGATAAAAAAATTCAACTGAAAGGTGTTTGTGTGTGTGTGTGTACACTCTCTATTCCAGGGGAGTATTTTGAATTTTGGGAATAATATTTGTTTCCAAGTTTGTCAATTCTCTCGTGAAGTGAGTGGGTATTAGGTGTACCACGTACGTCATGTGACATGCCACATGGCACACTAGAAGAAATTTATATCGTCAAATAATACAAGGTGTGCCCCCACCATCACCATATGATAGTAGATTATTGATTATAGTGCGTTACGTGACAATGCACGTGGTGTATTTAATACTTTTCATGTGAAGTCCACACATTGCATGGTGAATGGAATAGCATGCATATAAGAATTCTTTTTACACGTGATGGGCCTCATACTGGCTATTAATTGGGCCCATCCCAAAAATTATAGAACACAAGCGCACACACCAAAAAAAAAAAAAAAAAAGTAAAGAGAAGAAGAAGAATCCCAAAAAAGCACAAAATGTTTTGCTAATTATATTCTGATATCATATTATAATGCCAATAATTTTATCTTTCGAACAGTTTACATGGACCATATTTGCAATGGTCCTTAAAGTTTTTAAATTATCTTACTTTGGTCCTTTGTATTTTTTTTGGTCCTTAGTATTTAGGTGAAACATTTTAATCCCCAATGTTTTCTCTGTTTACCAAATTAGAATTGTAAAATTCCAAACATCTCTCTCAAATTGTAAAGACCGCAGTTTAATCACACGTATTATATTTATGATGGGTTAAAATTAGCACAATAATAAAATAGGTTACTATACCAAAGTTTGCTGAGGTTGTTATTATTGTAATAATATCTCCTCCAATTTAATTTTGAATTTTCCCTAAATTTCATTGAAATTCATAAATGATATAGCTAGCATCAACAGTGTAAGGTTTTTTTGCGCCCAGCAGCTTGGGCCAATATTTGATGACCCATCAAAGGGAAGAAAGTATCAGCTTTTTAATTACTAAGGTAAAAGAGAGACCGAAGATTTGCTTTTGGGGTATAATCGTCAAAAAAGTCGGCAGGTTTAGAAGCCAAAAAAGTTAGTGGCTGTCCAAATTGCAATTGCCAACCACTCAATAGTAATATTTTATTTACTTCAGTTAAGCATTGGTCTGTTGATTCCCATTCCGCATACTTTTTACTTTTAGTTGAAGGATCACGTGATATATAGGTCTTTTATTAGTAATCAACTTTAGAAAAATGTAACAAAAGAAGATTCCTTTCTATGGTTTGTGAATTATAAACAATAAAATCCAAACTAAACCAACTTTCAAGTGCAATCTCTTTTTTAATTTTTTTTTCTAGAACTATAACCCAAGCAAAGACCAAGGATTATTTATCTAATTTATGTCTATTTTTTAACTAACATTATGCTTTTTTAGTCTCCAAAATTAAACTAAGGAAAACTCTCATAGACTCACACGTTATGTGTTCATAGGTATTTTATTAGTAATTGACTTTGGACAAATGTAAAACAAGAAGATTTCTTTTCTTGGTTTGTGAATTATAAACAATAAAATTCACTGCATACTTAAATAATTTTTACTTTTTACTCTATGTGATTGACTATGTAATAAAAGAAGATTTCTTTTCATAACAACAAAATTCAAATCAAACCGACATTCAAGTGCAATGTCCCTTTCAAGTTTCAGGTTAGCAATTCTAACCGACGTGAAAACCAAGCACTTTTTATCTAAGTTCTGTCTATTTTTCATCTAACATTATGTTTGTTTGGTCTCCAAAATTAAACTTAAAAAAACTCTCATACAATCAAGAAGCATACTTAAATGCCAAGCTTTAAATTCTGTACTGAATTTGATATTAAATTTATTTCAAAGTAAAGAAATTACATTTTAATCAGCATATTAATATTTGGATGAATGAAAGTGATATTTTAAAAGCCTTTGAGGTTGATTCTACAACTTTGAACGGTACACGCTTTCCATTCAATTTGGCGCGTAAAGGACCAAAGGTTCGAATACTTTAGTCTGCAAGGGAGTCGCCAGAGAGGGGACAACAAACTTTTTGGCCGTGTGGGGAATTTGTCGGTTGTTAAAAAATTAATAATCTAGAAATGACAGTGCTTAGTCGTGAATGGAGGCAGGAGAGTCGCAATTAACTTAATAGTGTAATTGTAGGATAAATGTGTAAAAAGAAAAGACACATCTCTGTATTTCAAATTTTTAATATTTACATAAACTACTCAAATCTTTACATCAAGTCACATCTAGAATACTTAGTAGAATTGAAGGATAGAAGTGTAAAAAGACACATCTCTGTATTCTAAATTTTTAATATTTACATATAATAATTAAATCTTTACATCAAGTTAAATTCAGCAAAACGACACAACAATTCCTTTGCATGACATTGAAAAGTCTGCGGTGTAATTAGATATGACGATCAGTTACTCAATTTTGTTCTAACTGATTCCAAAATAATGTTCAAAATCTTAAACTTCAAAGGACTGAAATACTCTTAAATACTTGGAACAGTTAACAGTCTTGCATAGTGAATTAGATTTAGGGGCCGTTTAGTTCAAATTTTTTAATCACTATTACTATGATTATCATTAACTCTACTATGAATATGGATTTTGATGATTCCTCCCAACATGTGTGATTTAATAATGGAATGGGTATCATTATAAAAATACTTGTTTGGTTTACTGTAATGACTTTCAAGTAAATTTTTAAATTTTTAAATCTTTTATTTATGATGTACATATTTTTTAGATTCCTTGTTTTGTATCTTTTTAAAGAAAATTTCTAAAAAGAATTCTTCAATTTTAAATATAGCCAAGCTCTAATTTAAGTTTTATGCAAATGATAACCTTTAAAAAAAAGTCATTTTTATTGTATTAACAAAGAATACTATATATCTTTTATTTTTAGTTCAAAATTTTATAAAAAAAAATGAATGTAAAAACAATTTATTAAAAAAATTTATAAAATTTTTTATAAAGTACCAATAAAAAATATTCAAAATCAAAAGATAAAACAAATATATGTGTGTGTGTGTGTGTGTGTAGAGAGAGAGAGAGAGAGAGAGAGAGAGAGAGAGAGAGAGAGAGAGAGAGAGAGAGAGAGAATAGTAAATTGGGAATGGGTAACTCAAAAAATGTGTTTCCATAATGGGTGTGTTTTTGCCCTTAGTCATAAGAGTTAATGGGTTTGATATAATAGTATTTTAGGAGAAATCATAAACACCCCAATTAATCAATATCATTTCCACTGAATAATAGTGATAGTTATTTTACAAATATCAACAATAGGTGTCATTACTTATGATACCCATTCCCCTCCTTGATTTCCATATATAAAACACCCCCTTAGATAATTTCGTTTTCATAAATGTATGAAAAGAAATAGTTCAAATATGGAATAGGACCTGACGAGGTTGGTGTAGTCTCTTGAAAAATATTCTTACATACCATTAATAATATTTACCATCAGTGGCAAAGCCGGATTTTAATATATGGGAGGCAAATTTATAAAGTAAAGAAAAATAATATCTTGCAAATGTTACTTTTAGAATTACATAAAATTGCAGTTTTACTTTCTGTATCTCTATTTTGATGACTCTATCATACAAAAAACTAATCGTAATTTAGATAATATTGTTTTATTTTCTTTCAACTCCATTGAAAATATAACAAAGAACTTTAGTAGGAAAGTATTGTAGACACCAAATTTAGACACACTGTTTAGACTTTTTAACATTTTGGAGCACTTTTTGTTTTTGGGAGACCAATTGCAATTTTTACGCAAATTATGACTAATTAGTCGCAGGAGGGGCAAAATGGTTGGTCAATTTTGAATGAATGTGGATTGAATGAAGTGTTGGTTGTGGTCTGCAAATTTTTGGGCTTAAAACACAGGCAAAGCGAAGCAAAAAATATAGTTTTTTGTTATGCTCATCAGGTGTTCGTAAAAATACCAAAACGTTTTCATGTTGTTTCTTCAGCCATATTCATGCTGTACTAGTCATTAGGAGTTTTTCTATAAATTTTTTATGGCATTTTGTTGAGTTTTTGGAGATGGGTTGTAAAATATATACATGGCTGTCTTTTGATCGTTTGACCTACTTGTGATTATTTTCTGGCAAAAATAAGGTTAGAAATGGATTTTATGCGAAAAACGGAGTGGGAGGTATAAATTTGGATTCGATTGGACCATTGAAAAATTTTTCAGCAATTGCTGGTCAATTGCTGGCCACCATGGAAACCATAGCCGGCCAGCAACTATCTAGTCAGGTTGAAGAAAGAAAAAAAAAAAAAAGGTTTTAGTGAAACTACGTCGTTTTGATGTAATTACGTTGTTTATTTTCACTAAAAATTACGTCCTTTTAATTGATTTGTTTTCTAATTTGATTTTAATTAATAACATATATTTATTTTATAGTCCTTGGACTTCTATTAATACTATTGTGGCCCTAAGCATTTATGATTTTTGCATTCAAGTTTTTATTTTTGCAGATTGACCTCCCATAATTTTATTTTCTTTTCAATTATGCCCTAGTTAATTGCATTTTGGTCCCTAGGCTTTTATTTAATTACTTATTGGTCTCTAAACTTTTCCAAAATTACTTTTTGACCCCTAAACTTTTCTAAAATTATATTTTTACCCCTAAACTTTTTTAAATTACAATTTTACCCTTAATTTTTTTGAAATTACATTTTTGACCCATAAAGTTTTTGAAATTGCATTTTTGCCCCCCAAGCTTGTTGGAATTATGTTTATACCCTTGAATCTTGCTAGAAATTGAAAAGTTTGATCCCTCATGTTGCTGAAAATTGCATTCTTGTCCCCCCAATCTTGCTGAAATTTTATTTTTGCCATTATGCTTTGCTAGAATTATATTTTTACTCTTAAATGTACTGGAAATTGCATTTTCACCCTGAATGTTGCTGTAAATTACATTTTTTACCCTCCAATGTTGCTGGAATTTATATTTTTGCCCCCCGAGTAGCTAGAACTTGCATTTTTGCCCTTGAATGTTGCTGAAAAATTGATTTAGACCCCCTTAATTGCTGGAATTTCTATTTAGTCCCTCTGAGTTGCTGGAAATTCATTTTTTGTCCCTTACTCTGCTAGAATTTACATTTTTCTCCCTAGGATGTTGCCCCATTTACTATTTTACCTCACAAATTGTTGGGATTTACTTTTATTGCCTTACTTATTTAAATAGTAGTATTTTTGACATGTTTGTTTATTTTATTAGCAATTTATACCGAAGTCTTCGAATGGGAGGTACCCCTATTACCCTTTCAATGTCTCTTTATGTGCTCCTACGTGCTCCTATGTGTTTTTTCCTAAGTTTTTTTTTTATGTATCTTTTTGTGTTTATTATTTTTATTTATATATGAGCATTTATTTATACCATGTTATTTATTTGAATTTAATTTTAATTATTCAAAGAAATATAATAGATACGTGATACTCTATTTAACAAAAATTTTGTATTTAGATAGTTAATGTAATAGATAGTTTATATTTTCATCTATTTAACAAAAGCTTTTGTATTTAGATAGAAAACGTAATAGATAGGTTAGATAGGCTATTTTTCTTATCTTTCCCCAAGATTGTGATTAGGCTTTTCTCTGGTGTAATAGTTAGGGCTTTTGTGTGCTATGTGCTTGTGTGTTTTTTTACTCGCTTTTTCTAGGACCTTGCATCTAGAATATTATGCTTATGTGCTATGTGCTCCTATGTGCTATTATATGATTCTATGTAATTATTGCTTTAATTTATGTTTTATTTATTTACTTATTTTATTAGGATATATGTGTATCGTCGCCACACTAGTCCAATGCTAGTTGTGGTTCATTTTTGTTTTCTCGTTAGTCCAACGCTAATGAGAAATTTATAGAAAACAGGCTAGTCCAACGCTAGACTCTTAGGTTCTTTAAACATTAGTTTCATTAGCATGAAATTCATGTCATTCACATGTATCATTTTTCTATTTTTAGGATCTTATTCTATTTTACATGTCATTTTCCCTTATATTATCCCTCTTCCTATAAATATATAATGCATGATATTTAGATTGCATTTCATATAGAATTTTAGGACTTAAATAAATCATTTGCTTGCTTAGGTTAGGAAGAGTCAATCCTTTGAACATGGGAATAGTGAATATGGTTTTGTAGCCTTAGTACGCTATTTATCCCTTTGTAAGAAGGAGCACATTTGTCACGAGTTTTCGTTCCCCGTATCTGTTATGTTGCATTCCCTTTTCTTTGATCACTTGTATCTATATGTACATTTTATTTTTTACTTTTTGCATTTCATTTTTTGCATAACTTGTGACTCCTTCGAGGTCTCATTTTGGGTTACGCAATTAATGCGTTGATTCCAATTAAACCTCGAAGAGACATTTCGGTCCCTCTCAATGTCTCTTTTAGATCTATGTTTGCATCCATATAGTTACATCCAAATGTGATAGAATTTAAGGTTATATTAGGAAAATTTTTACTAAACCTTGCAACTAGTTTCGGTTAGGTTGAAAGGGTGCCTTAGGCGTGAACCTTTGCCTTCCCTTTCTTAAACTGTGACTCCCGAACCTTTTTCTCTTGTTTTCAAAGACCTAGAGTTGTCTAAAAAAGTTTTCTCGTTTTCTTACATTATTCTCAAAAATGTTTTCCAAAGAAATTATTCTTGATTTTTCTTACCTTTTGGTAATAAAACATTTTCTGGCGACTTGGGACGCCAAAATTCAATACCAAGTGGTGACTTCTGTTTTTATAAAAACCCTTTTTAGACTCTATTTTCGGGCCCAAAATCGTCACATTTTCAAAGTCACATTTAGGCTCCTTTTCTTTTCTTTTGTTTTATAAATAAAAATTATTTTTTCAAAAACCATGTTTACAAAAACTACTCTCTTTTTCCACACTCAATTATCTTTTTTTGTCTTTCGAAAAGTGGGGCGCAACAAGTATGCATGACAATGAAATTAAAGAAAAATCTATAGCAACTCCTTGCTCATTATAGTATCATTCGAATAAAAAAAAAGTGACAATTATGTGTACAAAATATAACAACCAAATTGCACATATAATTATCAATCTAAACGTATTATAAGTATTAAATAAACATAACAATACGATAAAACATGTCATTGATTTTTCTAACTTCTCTTTTTATCACTTCAAGAGAAATGAACAAATAAAACTTGATTACACTCTCTTGGTTTTCGTAATTATATTTTAAATCTCAATTTCAAAGTAGAAATTAGGTTTAATACATCATGAAGAAACCCCAAAATATTTGATGCATTTTTTTGGCAAATAGGAAGTGAAATGGCTAATTTCAACTTGTATATGGTTAAACTATTTATAAAGCCTTTTGGACACAAAATAAAATTTGAAAAATGTGGAAATAATGAAAATAAGAAATCTAAGTTTTCTATATAATTAATTAAATATCAAGTGCAAATGTATTTGAAGAAGAATGAAAATTAGAACTTTTTTAAAGCTAAAGCTAGGGTGACGGGCAAAAATTTTTTGTCAAATTTAAGGGAGTGAGAAAATGAGTTATGACAAAATGTTTTAAAATTTTTAAGTGTTTAAGAAAAATTTTGAGAATTCATGCGAGTTCAGGGATGTACTTGGCCCCAAGTAGCTAGGACCAATGTGAAAACTCATGGAGGTTTGCAACTGTCATTCAAGAATCCAAAGCAACATTTTTTTTTTTTTGGAGGTTGAGGATATATTTGCAGGAACGAAAAAGTGGAAAAATTATATTATTGGCTAATACCCTGGAATTGTGTATGCAATCGTTGCACTTGTTACAAAAATGAGTTCGAAATTTGACATTGCCTTGTCCTTGAGCCATGCCCAATAATTCACAACTAGTGAAAAAACAAATGGTAACTAGATGTGAACCTGTGCATTGCAGGGATACTTTTGGCACTTTCAATTTTGAAAAAAAAGAAAGAAAAATAAAAACTTTTTAGTTATAATAAATTTAATTAAAATTTGTACCTAGAGAACATGATATAATAATTAAAAAAGCTGAGCGACAATATAAGTATTTTTCTAGAATATAAAATTCGTACAAAGTAACTGCAATCCAATAAGGTAATTACTTGAGAATTTGAAAACAAAAACCTAAATTAACATTTAACCTATACAATATGAGAAACTTATTTATGCAAGAATATAAATTTTGGTTATCTATTCAAGGTTATCTACTTTCGAAGTAATACCTTTTTAAACTACATTAAAAAAATAAGAAAATGTAACATGATTTGTGGGAGGAATGAAAGTTGTTTAGTATATAATATCCTAATTTGGGCTGCTAAATAACTTGGCTTTAGCATTTTGAGCCCGTGGTTTACGCTCAAAAGTTATTGGGTCAACCCAGATCCGGGATGTTACAAATGGTATCAAAATGAACCTCGTGTGGTCTCTACACAGGGTGAGACTCTGGGCCTATGGTATTAGGCCATGACCACGCAAGGAAGTGGAGGAACTAAATGTTGTATAGGACTAAGTGTTACGTCGACTTAAAGACGAGAGCCGCCTCTAGAATCCGATACAACTGAGTGGACAGTCCGGATATGGATTGGGCTTTGCTAAGACGTAAAATCTTAAAGGAAGGGTGAATATGATACCCTTCAAAAGGTCCCACATCGGTGGGAGGAATGAAAATTGTTTAGTATATAACATCCTAGGTTTGAACTACTAAATAATTTAGCTTAAGCATTTTGAGCCCATGATATACGCTCAAAAATTATTTGGTCAGTTCAGACCTGGGATGTTACAAATAGTATTTAGTGTATTAGTATTATCAATTTTAATCTCTTAGTGCAATTTGATATACAAATTAAGAGATTTCAAACTTAAAAGGATATAAAAACAATCTTATTTTTAACTTCTAGGATTTCTTATTTTGGAGGGCTAATATGTTTTATACACCTATTATATACCCATAACTGTGTAGATTTCATTGGGAATGTCAATATTAAATTACCCGAAATATTCCTAGCTACTTACATACTTTTTTTCCTTAATACAGATTTATGTTTGAATACAATCCTGCAAACAATGGACTTAAAATTTAGAAATAAAATAAAGACATTTCTACTTCAGTTTGCTTTTTCTTCCTTTGGATGTTTCAACTTCTCTATTTATCTACCCTCCTTGACGTTCTTGCTTAAATTTCTTCCTTAGGGCTTTTTTTTTATTATTTTCACTTGTACAGTATGTGCTCCCATTTATCATACATCCACTTTAATAGTTTACTATTTTTCGTACATGTAGATTGAAATATATAATAAAATCACGTTTTTGAATTTTGGAGATCATGTTTCATAAGCTTCAAAATCAAAATTCAACTAAGTAAATGATAACTCCTTTATCTCCTTTATCTTTAGAGAATACATTTTCCAAACAAAATATTATGCTTTATACTAAATAGAAATTTAAAAGATCTTACATAAAAAAATAAAAAATAGATTACATATTAATGACACATTAACACCATGCTTATGCTAGAATAATTTGATCGTATAAAGAATTATACAAAACAAAATGCTGCTCTAGAATTTCAAATTGAAATGATAGCAATACTGCCGTACAAGCACAACATTGGGCCAACCCAAAAGCATAGTCCAATAGATTTAATTAACTTCTATTTGTATCGACTTTGTCGGCTTAAATTGGGCTCCAAATTAAATGAAGTACATTCACGAAAATTTATAAAACAACGCATGGACTAGGGCTATCCATTTAAATTAATTAAACAAGATAGTTTAATTTACTTTATTGACTAATTAATCAAAAATCTATATGTCTAAAGTTAGTAAATACAAGATTGAGAGAATAGAAATTATGTGTGTTTACAAAGTCGCATATAGATTTGAAAAACTATATACCTTTGTCATGCTTATCAAAGTTATACATATAGGTTCGAAGAATTATAGAACACAAGCAAAAAAAAAAAAAAAAAAAAAAAAGAAGAAGAAGACGAAGAAGAAGAATTCCTAAAAAGGACAAGATGTTTTGCTAATTATATTCTGCTATCATATTTTATCTTTCTAACACTTTACATGGGCTATCTTGCAATGGTCCTTACAGTTTTTAAATTATTCTACCAATATTCCAAATTGCAATTGTCAAATACTCAATAGTTTTATTATTTACTTCAATTAAGTATTGGTCTGTTGATTCCCATTCCGAGTTGTTTTTACTTTTCACTCTCGTTGAAGGACCACCAGGTATGCGTTCACGGGTCTTTTATTAGTAGTCAATTTTTGAAAAAACGTAACAAAAGAAGATTCCTTTCTATGGTTTGTGAATTATAAAGAATAAAATCCAAACTGAACCAACTTTCAAGTGCAATGTCTTTTTCAATTTTTTTTTTCTAGCAACTATAACCCAAGCAAAGACCAATTATTATTTATCTAACTTATGTTTATTTGTTAACTAACATTATGCTTTTATTGTCTCCAAAATTAAACTAAGGAAAACTCTCATACTCACGCGTTATATATTCATAGATATTCTGTTAGTAATTGACTTTGGACGAATGTAACATAAGAAGATTTCTTTTCCTGGTTTCTAAATTATAAACAATAAAATTCACATGTTAAATAGTCTTTTGTGTTAAAATGTAATTTTTACTTTTTACTCTCTATAAAGGATCACGCGTTATGCATTCATAGGTCTTTTCATCAGTAATTGACTTTAGAAAATAATAAAAGAAGATTTCTTTTCATGGTTTGTCAAGGATGAACAATAAAATTCAAATCATACCAATGTTCAAGTGCAGCATCCTTTTCAAGTTTTTTGCTAGCCATTATAACCGAAGTGAAAACCAAGCATTATTTATCAACGTCTATCTATTTTTTAGCTAACATTAGGTTTATTTTGTGTCCATAATTAAACTTAAAAAAATCTCATACAATCAAGGAGCATAATTAAATGCCAAGCTTTAAATCTGTACTGAATTTGAGATTGAATTTATTTCGAAGTAAAGAAATTACATTTTAGTCAACATATGAATGAAAGTGATATCTTAAAGCCTATGAGATTGATTCTGTAATGTTGAACGTGTTACGCACTTTCCATTCAATTTGGCGTGTGAAAGGACCAAAGTTTCGAATACTTAAGGGAACAACAAACTTTTTGGCCGTGTGGGGAATTTCTCGGTTGGTCAAAAATTAATAATCTATAAATGACAGTGCTTCGTCGTGAAAACTGAGGCAGGAGAGTCGCAATTAACTTTGTAGTATAATTGTAGGACAAACGTGTAAAAGAAAAGACACATCTCTATATTTCAAATTTTTAATATTTACATAAAATACTCAAGTCTTTACATCAAGTGACATTTAGCTAGCTTAGTAAAATTGTAGGATAGATGTGTAAAAAGACACATCTCTGTATTTTAAATTTTTAATATTTACATAAAATAATTAAATATTTACGTCAAGTTACATTCAGCAAAACGACACAACAATTCCTTTGCATTACATTAAAAAGTCTTCGATGTAATTAGATACGAAGATCAGTTACTCAATTTTGTTCTGATTGATTCCAAAATAATGTTCAATATCTTAAACTTCAAATGACTGAAATGCTCTTAAATACTTGGAACAATTAACACTCTTGCATAGTGAATAAGATTTAGATAATCTAGTTTTCTTAAATGTATGAAAAGAAATAGCTCTAATATGGAACAGGACAGGGCGAGGTTGGTGTAGTTTCATGAAAAATATTCTTACATACCATTGATATATTTACAATCAGTGGTGGAAGCGGATTTTAATATACGGACGTGAATTTATAAAATAAAGAAAAATAATGTCTTGCAAATGTTATTTTTAGAATTACACAAAATTGCAATTTTACTTTCTGTAGCTCTCTTTTGATGACTTTATAATACAAAAAGATAATCGTAATTTAAATAATTATTTATTTTCTTTCAACTCCATTTGAAAATATGACAAAGAACTTTAGTAGGACAGCATGCTTGACAATCAAATTAAATAAAATTTTGTAACAACTCCTTGCTCATCACAGTATTATTCGAATAAAAAAAAGTAACGATTGTGTATACAAAATATAACAACCAAATTGCAAATATAATTATCGGTCTAAATGTGTTATAAGTATTAAATAAACATAACAATACGATAAAACTTTTCATTGATTTTTCTAACTTCTCTTTTTATCACTTCAAGAGAAATGAACAAATACAAATTGATTACATTCTCTCGGTTTTCATAATTATATTTTAAATCTCAATTTCAAAGTAGAAATTAGGTTGAATACATCGCGAAAAAACCCCAAATACTTGATGCAATTTTTTGGTAAATAGGAAGTTATATAGCTAATTTCAACCGGCATATGGTTAAACTATTTCTATAACCTTTTTGGGCACAAAATAAAATTTGAAAAATGTGGAAATAGTGAAAATAAGAAATTTAATTTTTCTATATAATTAATTAAATATCAAGTCCAAAAGTATTTGAAGAAGAATGAAAATTATAACTTTTTTAAACCTAACGATAAGGTGACAGGGGCAATAAATTTTTGTCAAATTTAATGGAGTGAAATGAATGAGTTGTTACAAAATGTTTCAAGATTTGTAGGAGTTTAAGAAAAATTTTGAGAACTCAAGAGAGTTCAGGGATGTACTTTGGACCCAAGTAGCTAGGACCAATGTGAAAAATCATGGAGGTTTGCAACTGTCATTCAAGAATCCAGAGTAACATGATGGAGTGAAATTGGAGCTTGAGGGTATAATTGCAGGATCGAAAAATTGGAAAAATTCTATTATTGGCTATATCCTGGAATTGTACATGCAATCTTTGTACTTGTTAAAAAGATGAGTTCGAAATTTGACATTGCCTTGTCCCTGAACCATACCCAATAATTGACAACTAATGAAAGAACACAATCTATGCATGTGCAAATTTAATAATAGTTGATATATAAGTGATAGTTATAACTTGTAAGAAGTTATCAACATTAAGGAGGCGTTTGGTTCAAATTCCTCAATCACTATCACTATGGGTATCATTAACCCTACTATGAGTATGAGTTTTGATGATTCCCCCCAACATGTTTGGTTTAATAATGGAATGGTTATCATTATAAGAATATTTGTTTGGTATATTGAAGGGGGATCATTATAAGAATATTTGTTTGGTATACTGAAATGACTTTCAAGTAAATTTTAAAATTTTAAAATTTTAATTTATGATATACATATTTGTTAGATTTCTTATTTTGTATATTTGAAAAAAATTTAAAAAGATTTCTTCAATTTTAAATATAGTCATGCTCTAATTTGAGTTTTATGGAAATGATAATCTTAAAAAAAAGTCATTTTTATTATATTAACAGAGAGTATTATATATCTTTGATTTTCAATACAATTTTTTATAAAATTATTGAATGTAAAAAAAATTATTAAAAAGAATTTTTATAAAAAATTATTAAAAAGAATTTTTGTAAAAAGATTTATAAAGTACTAATAAAAAATATTCAAAATCAAAAGACGAGAAAGAGAGAGAGAGAGAGAGAGAAAGAGAGAGAGTATTGAGAGTGGGTAACTCAAAAGATATATATTTTTTAATGGGTGTGTTTTTGCCCTTAAGAATAAGGGTTAATGGGTTTGATAGACTAGTATTTTGGGGGGAATCATTAACGCCCCAATTAATCACTATCATTCCCATTGAATGACAGTGATAGTTGTTTAACAAACATCAACAATGGGTATCATTACTTGTAATACCCATTCCCCTCCTTAATTCCCCTAAACCAAACACCCCCTAATAGTTTTAATTAACAAGTAAAAAGAAAGAGCTGTAATTGTAGTAAGTTATCTTCGATTAATAGTTTATCGTTCAGAGATGTTATTAAAAACATACAACGAGGGCAATAAACAAAACCTAAAAATGACAAAGAAAAACCACAATTCACGCTTTACATGTAGTAACTAGATGTGAACCTGCGCATTGCAGGGACACTTTTGGTACTTTTAATTTTGAAAAAAAAAAAGAAAAATAAAAACTTCTTAGTTATAATAAATTTAATTAAAATTGGTGTCTAAAGAACATGATATAATAATTAAAAATGCTGAATGTAAAATATAAGCATTTCGTACCAACTAACTGCAATCCAATAGGGTAATTACTTAAGAATTTGAAAACAAAAAACATAATTAACATTTAACCTATACAATGTGAGAAACTTATTTATGCAAGAATATGATTTTGGTTATCTATTCAACGTTATCTACTTTTGAAGTAATACTTTTTTAAACTACATCAGAAAAATAAGAAAATATAACATGATATTTAGTGTATTAGTATTATCAATTTTAATCTGGTAGTGCAATTTAATATACAAATTTTTAGATTTCAAGCTTAAAAAGCTATAAAAAGATATAAAGACAATCTTATTTTTAAATTCTAGGATTTCTTATTTTGGGGGGTTAATATGTTTTATAAGCCTATTATATACCCATAACTATGTAGATTTCGTAGAGAATGTCAACATGAAATTACCCGAAATATTCCTAGCTACTTACAAACTTTTATTTCCTTCATATAGATTTTTGTTTGAATACAATCCTGTAAACAATGGAATTAAAATTTAGAAATAAAATAAAGTTATTTCTACTTCAGTTTGCTTTTTCTTTTTGTGGATGTTTCAACTTCTCTATTTATCTACCCTCCTTGACGTTCTTGCTTAAATTTCTTCCTTAGGACTTTTTTTTTCACTTGTATATATGTGCTTCCATTTTTCATACATGTAGATTGAAATATATAATAAAATCATGTCTTTAAATTTTGGAGATCATTTTTCATAAGCTTTCAAACTCAAAATTCAACTAAGTAAATGATAACTCCTCTATCTTAAGAGAATACATGTTCCAAACAAAATTGGACTTTTGAATTTGAATATAAACTTCAGATTCCTTATCAAAATAATTAGATTCGAAGTCTGATAGATTTAAGTAGACGGATCACATTAAATCAACTAAACACATAATAAAGAAAAAAAATATGTGAAATGACACATGGCAACATAAGTGTAGCATCCTACGAAACTCCCTTTTGCTTTAATATATAGTATATATTAACAATGCTCCACAAGTCTGCCAAATGCACATTCAACTTTTATGAGTCTTGTTTCAACAAAAAAAAAAAAAATGAATGTACAAGTCTTAGTCTTCCACCATCATTATTGTTAATACCCAATCAGATTGCTATATAATAGGATTTCTCCAAGCTCTATGGCAGCCCAGACGGCTAAGAACTAAGCTCAAGACATCCCATAAGAAGTTAGAACTTTCTCTTCTTCATATTTTGAGATTTAAATCCAATGAAGCCAGCAGCTGATCATAAGCTACTTCATTACCTTCTTGTCTTTCTTTTTGTGGTTTTCACAATGATGTCTACCATAACACTTGTTTCTTCTTCTCGTTTCAACATTTCTTCTGACACACATTCAACTGCTGAAAGAATTGCAAGCGACCATGGAGAAGTTGATGCTCTGCTAACATGGAAATCGAGTCTTGACAATAACAGTCAATCAATTTTACGATCATGGACCGCGACTGGTAATGATACTTGCAGTTGGATTGGCATTGGTTGCAGCAAGCATGGAAGAGTGGCATACATAAACCTCACAAGCTCTGCCATAAGAGGTACACTCAACCACTTCAACTTCTCATCCTTTCCTCATTTGAGGATAAGGGACCTGCGGGTCAACTTGCTTTATGGTTGCCTTCCCTCCAATATTGGCAATCTCTCAAGAATTACCTATATTGACTTATCACTCAATTATTTATCTAGGGTAATTCCAAAGGAGATCGGCTTACTGACAAATCTTAGATTCTTTTACATGTCCAACAATCAAATCAGTGGCAGTATTCCCCAGGAAATAGGGCTTCTTAGGTCTATCGAATTATTGGAATTTGGAGGCAACAATCTTTCAGGTGGATTACCTGTTTCCTTTGGCAACTTAACAAGACTCACTAGATTGTATCTGTATCACAATAAGTTTTCAGGCCTTATACCTCGTGAAATGTGGATGCTAAGGTCCCTTGTACATCTTGAACTTACACAAAATCATTTCCGGGGTGAAATACCAGCTTCTATTGGAAACTTGGGCAACCTAATTAATCTTTACCTTTACCAGAACGAACTTTCTGGACCTATTCCTAAAGAGATAGGCATGTTAGAGTCGCTAGCTGATTTGGAATTGTCAACAAACAATTTCACTGGTTCCATCCCAACCTCCATCGGTAATTTGACAAATATAATTCGCTTGGTCCTATATGAGAATGAATTGTCTGGTCCTGTACCATCAGAATTAGGAAACTTGAAGTTCCTTGCTGATTTGAGACTATTCGATAACAAACTCAGTGGCCCTCTTCCCCCAGAATTGAACAATCTCACGCACCTAGAAATGGTAGATATAACTGAAAATAACTTCACAGGTCACTTGCCAAGGGATATATGTGCTGGTGGAGTCCTTATGATCTTTACCGCAAACAACAACAATTTCATTGGCAGAACACCCAAAAGCTTAAAAAATTGTACTAGCTTAAATCGGGTCAGACTAGAAAAAAATCAATTAACAGGAAATATATCAGAAGATTTGGGTATATACCCAAGTTTGGACTTCATTGATTTAAGTGACAACCAATTTTATGGGGAGCTTTCTTCATAATGGGGACTTTGCCACAACCTAACAAGCTTGATGGTCTCAAACAATAAACTTTCTGGAGTAATACCAATTGATCTTGGAGAGGCATCTCTGCTGCATAGAATTGGATCTCTCTTCAAATCAATTCAGTGGAAGAATTCCTAAAAGTTTGGGAAAATAACCTCACTGTTTGAGCTTAAGCTGGATGATAACAACCTAGCTGGAAGCATACCATTTGAAATTGGAAATCTAACCAAACTTCAATCTCTTAACTTGGCCTCAAATAATCTTGAAGGTGAAATTCCTGAAGAATTAGGTCAATGCCTACAAATTCTGTTCCTGAATTTGAGCAATAATCAGCTAAGTGGAAGTATCCCTTCCAATATTGGGGATATAAGGCCTCTGCAACTTCTTGATCTTAGCCAGAATAAGTTGAAAGGTGAAATACCTCGACAACTTGGAGAGTTACAGAGCATTGAGACCATGAACCTTTCTCACAATGAAATATCAGGCTCCATTCCTTCAAGCTTTGAGCAATGTTTCAGTTTGGTTTCTGTTAATATTTCATATAATAAATTAAAAGGTCCTCTCCCAATTATCACCGCATTTCGAAATGCTCATTTTGATGCCTTGAGAAACAATGATGGTTTATGTGGCAATGCTTCTGGTTTGAAACATTGCTCTCAATTGATAAGCAATAAAACAACAAAGAATAATAGCAGAAGCGTTGCTGTTCTAGTGGTGTCTCTATCTTTGGGTGGCCTTCTCTTTCTCATTGTAATTATCGGCATTTTCTTTCTCTCTCTGTCAAAAAGAAAGAGGATGAAAATTGAGCCAAGAAAACCAGTTGAAGACTTGTTTGCCATATGGAGCTTTGATGGAAAGATGGTATACAGAGAGATTATTGAAGCAACTGAAGGTTTTAATTACAAGCACTGCATTGGAGAGGGAGGATCTGGAAGTGTCTTCAAAGTTGAATTTTCAAATGGTCAGAAAGTTGCAATCAAGAAACTTCATTCTCAAGACGAAAGGAGATTGATCGATCTTAAAAGTGAAGTACGTGCATTGACAAAAATAAGACATCGCCACATTGTGAAACTTTATGGCTACTTGTCTTCATGCACGACATTCTTTCATAGTTTATGAGTTCCTTGAAGGAGGGAGCTTGTTAGAAATGTTGAAGAATGATGATCAGGCTCAAAAGTTTGAATGGAAAAGGAGAGTGAGTTTAGTTAAAGGTGTGGCAAATGCATTGTCATATTTGCATCATGATTGTTTCCCTCCTGTAGTTCATCGAGACATATCAAGCAAGAACATATTGTTTGACTCCGAATATGAGGCTCACGTCTGTGATTTTGGCACTGCAAAACTATTAAATTATGGCTCATCTAATTGGACTTCATTTGCTGGAACTTACGGATATTCTGCCCCAGGTGAGTATTTTTCCGCCAACCATGTTTAGACAATAGCCTGTAATTAACTGCCAATGCTTATTTTCCAGATGCAAAGCAATGTATTTAGTTGCTATGATTACTTCATAATCTGGCTGATTGATGGTTTGTGACAGAATTTGCTTACACAATGGAAGTTAGTGAGAAATGTGATGTCTACAGCTTTGGAGTGGTGGCATTAGAAGTGATCATGGGGAAACATCCGAGAGATCTAATCTGTTCTTTATCATCATTTTCATCATTTTCGACAATTCATCATCTATTGTTGAAGGATCTTATGGATCAAAGGCTTGCACCTCCTGCAAGGACTGTGGCAGAAGAAATAGTCTTGGTTGCTAAACTAGCACTTTTGTGCTTGAATCCTAGTCCTCGCTCTCGACCAACCATGCATCAAGTCTCCCTGAGGCTATCAAAAAAAGAAACACCTGCTAAGAGATTGTTTCCCAATGTTACCATAGGCCAACTGTTTGACAATAGTCTCTTTATTACAATTTGAGCTCGCTTTCAACCCGCACCATTTATTGCTTCGATATCATTGTATTTAAATAATTTTTTATATGGTAAATGAATATTAATTTAGACATCTTTTAAAATTTTATGGATTTAATATTGATTATGTATTTCTAAGTAGCCACCCCTACATAGAAATTATAAATAAATAAATAAATAACTAGAGATAAGATATTGTTTGTGCGCCAAAATGGGGGTTGCACACCCCCAAATAAATCTTAGAAAATAATAAAGAAGGATTTTTCAAAAAAAAAAAAAAGATGAAGAAGCATAAAGGAGGAAGAAAAAGACACAAAGGGGTAGATATAAATAATAAAAAATTTATGACGTTTCTATTGTAATCCAAAGATTAAAGAAAAATTATAAGGAAAGTTAAAATGATAAATATGTAACAAAAGTGTTGTATGATATAAATAGATAATAACTAGCATATAATCTATTTTTAAAATAAATTAAAACTTAAAAAAATCTATTTATATTGTCACAACATAATATTGTCTAAAAACTTCACAATGAAATACAACTCAATGCAATCTTAATTATTTATTTAAATGTGTAAATATTAAAGTTCATCTAAATTGGTGGACCTTCTTGAAAGTTGTAAGCATTCTTCGCACCAATTAATCTTCAAAACATATTGCACTGACAAACGAGATAATGACTATATTGAACTTTGAAATGATAGAACTATAAACATAATTGCTCGATCTTTTTATGATTGGACATAATTAAGTAATAATGTGTTGGGCTTTTCCTAAAATGTAAAAAAAAAAAACATAAAAATATAAAATGCACGTAATATTTGTAACCAATCAATAAATTAATGCTTCATTTTGGTTCCCTCAATTACGTTGCTGAACAATGAAGTACAGTTTCTGCTCACTTATCTTCAATGAGTTGTAGGAAAATATTGATATCTCTAATAATAATATTGATGACAAATATTATGTTTGAATGTAAAAATAATAATGTCATATAATATGTCGACTTTGTGTGTTAAATAGATATTCATATAACATAAGCAACTTATCTGGTATTATGTCTACAACATCATTGCAATTAACACAGAACATTCTTCCATAACATGTTATTATTTGAAAGCAGCATGTGGCAAAATGCGAACAGAATTATGGCCATATATAATGAAGAGAATGTAAAAATCACAGAATATGAAGAAATGAAAGATGTAGCTGTAAAATTCTATCAGAAGCTATTCAGCAAGAATGTGGAAAATGCAAGTGACAAACAGAAGGTTCTAGAGGAATGTATACCAAAAATGTTAAATGAGCAACAATGCGAGATGCTGATAGCTCTTGTGACAGTTGAGGAAATCAAGAATGTTTTCTTTAACATGAAGGAGGGAAAGGCACCTGGACCAGGTAACTTCACTGTTAATTTTTTCAAAAAGAATTTAGATACTGTAGGTGATAATGTAATTGAAGCAATATAATTTTGCTTTAACAAGAGATGCATGCATTATCCTTTGAACATCACTATTTTGACATTAGTGTCTAAGGTTGAAAATGCAATGAGTATGAAAGAGTTCCGTCCCACAGCCTACCGCAATACTTTGTTCAAATGTTTTTCTGCTATTTTTGACAAACATGTTGAAAGAGGTTATTCCACAGATTGTTAGTCTCAAGCAGCCTTTATAAAGGGAAGTATATTAGATAATATTCTAGTGATGCATGAATTGGTAAGGGGCTATAAGAGGAAAGGAGGCACAGCTAGAGCTACCTTGAAAGTTGACATAATGAAAGCATTTGATACTGTAGATTGGGATTTTTTGTTTATCACCTTATCATTGATGGTATTTCCTGAAGTGTTCATTGACTGGATCACCAAGTGTGTAACCACATCAAACTTTTCAATTAATTTTAATGAAAATATGGTTGGTTATTTCAGGAGCGAAAGAGACCTTAGGCAAGAAGACCCCATTTCTCCTTGCCTATTACTCTTGGCTATAGAAGTTTTCTCTAGATTCTTGGAGTGGAATATAAGGAGGAAAAATTTGACTATCACAAAAAATGTCAAAAACTAGAGCTCACTCACCTTTCTTTTGCTGATGATCTCTTTATCCTAGCGGGAGCTACTGTAAGATCTTTCAAAATTATTGTTGAGACACTAAAAGATTTTGGGGAGCTCTCTAGATTAAAGCCAAATTTGCAGAAATGTCAACTTTTTTTTTTTGGCTTGGTAGATGGTGCAAAAAGGACACAGCTGAGTGAAATCATCCAAGTTATCATTGCTGATCTGCAAATGACGCATCTAGGATTGCCTCTTGTGACCACAAAGTTTTCTTTCAAAGACTGCGAACCCATATTTGTCAAGCTTGAGCATAAGATTAAGCGCTGGGCTGAAAAAAGGTTAAGCTATGCTGGAAGACTCCAATTAGTGAAGTTTGTGTTGCTTGGCATTAAGCTATATTGGGCTAGTGCTTTCATTCTGCTTAAAGTAGAAGATTAATAGCCTCATATCATAGTTCATCTAGGCTGGGGAACTTAAGAAACATTTTTGTGCAAAAGTAAAATGAGAAGACCTATGTCTACCTTATAAAATGGGTGGGCTGAACTTGTACAGCTTGGAACAGTGGAACAAATGCCTAATAATGAAATTGATTTGGAATATATGCTGTAGGAAATAAGCACTATGGGTGAGATGGATCCACACAATCAATTTAAAAAACACCTCATTGTGGGGTTTCAAGGCTCCAATAGATTGCTCTTGGAGTTGGAGGAAAATTCTCAAGTTCAGAGAATTACTCCCGAAAATGATAGGGTAGGCTATTGGTGAAGGCAAGGATACGTGGTTTTGGTATGACAACTAGCATCCATTGGGCCCTTTGCATGTGAAATTCACTGAAAAACTATTATCAAATCTAGGGTTGTCAAAAACAAGCAAAGTTGCTGATTTTGATAAAGAAGATGGATGGAATTGGCCAGAGGACAGAAGAACATCTGAGATGGAGGTCTTAAGACAAGCTATCCTAGATTTTCTGAAGCCAATTCAAGGTGCGGAAGATCAAACCCAGTGGAAAGACAGTAAATCTAGGACCTTCATGGTCAAGTCTACGATGAAGCTCATTGGCAAAAATGATAGGAAAGTTAAATAGTATTAACTAGTATGGGGTAAGGGGCACATTCCAATATACTCATTCATACTGTGGCTTACGTGCAAGAAAAGACTCACTACTAAAGACAGAATGAAGGCATGGGGTATTCCACTATAGAATTCAAACTGTATTTTGTGTAAGCAAAGAGAAGAGACAATTGATCACTTGTTTTTTGAATGTAAATTTACTACAATAGTGTGGAAAAAGGTTTTAGCTTTCTTTACAAAGAAGAACAGCCTCCTGGCAAGAAGAAATGGACTGGATGTGTGAAACATGGATATCAAACTTCTTTGCAGACAAATTCAAACAAGTGATGTGTGCAGTTACTATTTACAACATTTGGAGAGCTAGGAACCAATTTATGCATCAAGGGTAGACCATGGAACTAGTAGATATAGTACCTATAGTGAGACGAACCATGGTTGAATCAGTGATGGTATGGGGAAAAGTACCAAACACCAAGCAAAATTGGTATCTAATGATTGAATGGGGACTTCCAACAAGAATTTTTGCTGACTGAAACTTTAGTCATGTTTTGGGATGTTTTGTTCAGGAGCTAGGTCCTCAAACATGTATAGTTTGTGCAGCTAATTGTTGATGTATAGTCTCTAATGTAATATTCTATTAATACAACACAAAAAATTTTTGCTCAAAAAAAAAAAAAAAAAAAAAACCATGGGGTAAAATACTGTTACCGCATACTTAAATACCGATCATCCTAAAGAAAAAAACAACATATTTCAATTTTTTTCGTTTATACTAGGTCAATAATATTTTTATACCACTTATTGAAAATCTATGCTTTATACTAAATAGCAATTTTAAAAGATTTTACATAAGAAACTAAAAAATAGATGACATATTAATGACACATTAACACCATGCTCGTGTTAGAATAATTTGATCGTGTAAAGAATTATACAAAACAAAATGCTGCTCTAGAATTTCAAATTGAAATAATAGCATTACTGCCGTACAAACACAACATTGGGCCAACCGAAAAGCACAGTCCAATAGATTTAATGAACTTCTATTTATATCGACTATATCGGCTTAAATTGGGCTTAAAACGAAATGAAGTATATTCCATCAAAATTTATAAACAACGCAGTGACTTGGGCTATCCATTCAAATTAATTAATCAAGATAGTTTATTATACATTCTTGACTAATTAATCAAAATTTTGGATTAATTAGTCAAGAAGAAGAATCCCTAAAATGCACAAGATGTTTTGCTAATTATATTCTGCTATCATATTATAATACCAATAATTTTATCTTTCTAACACTGTACACGGACCATATTTGCAATGGCCCTAAAGGTTTTTAAATTATCTTACTTTGGTCTTTAGTATTTAAGTGAAACAATTTAATCCCCAATGTTTTCTATGTTTACCAACTTGGACTTGGAAAATGCCGAACATCTCTCTCAAATTGTAAAGATCGCAGTCTAATCACACGAATTATATTTTTTAATCGGTTAAAATTAGCACAATAATAAAATAGGTTACTATACCAAAGTTTGCTGAAGTTGTTAGAATTGTAAGTATATCTCCTCAAATTTAATTTTGAGTTTTCCCTAAATTCCATTTAATTTTGAATTTTCACAAAATTTCATTGGAATTCATAAATGATATAGCTAGCATCAACAGTATAAGGTTTTTTGCACCAGGCAGCTTCGGTTATATCTAGGAAAAAAAAAAGAAAAGAAAAACATTTGAAATAAGATGACAATTCGACCAATATTTGATGATCCATCAATGGGAAGAAAGTATCTGTCTGCCTTTTAATTACCAAGGTAAAAGAGAGACCGGAGATTGGCTTTTGTGGTATAATCGTCAAAAAAGTCGGCAGGTTTAGAAGCAATAAAAGTTAGTGGCTTTCCAAATTGCAATTGTCAAATACTCAATAGTTATATTATTTACTTCGATTAAGGATTGGTCTGTTGATTCCCATTCCGCGTAGTTTTTACTTTTTACTCTCGTTAAAGGATAACGTGATATGCGTTCATGGGTCTTTTATTAGTAATCAATTTTAGAAGAAAGTAACAAAAGAAGATTCCTTTCTATGATTTGTGAATTATAAACAATATAATCCAAACTAAACCAACTTTCAAGTGCAATGTCTTTTTCAATTTTTATTTTTCAAGCAACTATAACCCAAGCAAGGACCAAGCATTATTTATCTAACTCATGTCTATTTGTTAACTAATATTATGCTTTTTTAGTCTCCAAAATTAAACTAAGGAAATCTCTCATAGACTCACGCATTATGTATTCATAGGTATTTTATTAGTAATTGACTTTGGACATATGTAACACAAGAAAATTTCTCTTCCTGGTTTGTGAATTATAAACAATAAAATTCACACGTTAAATAGTCTTTTGTGTTAAAATGTAACATTCAAGCACACCGCATGCTTAAATAATTTTTACTTTTTACTCTCTATAAAGGATCACGCGTTATGCATTCATAGGTCTTTTCATCAGTAATTGACTTTAGAAAATAATAAAAGAAGATTTCTTTTCATGGTTTGTCAACAATGAACAATAAAATTCAAGTCATACCAACGTTCAAGTGCAGTATCCTTTTCAAGTTTTTTGCTAGCCATTATAACCGAAGTGAAAACCAAGCATTATTTATCTATCGTCTATGTATTTTTTAGCTAACATTAGGTTTATTTTCTGTCCATAATTAAACTTAAAAAAAATCTCATACAATCAAGAAGCATAATTAAATGCCAAGCTTTAAATCTGTACTGAATTTGAGATTAAATTTATTTCAAAGTAAAGAAATTACATTTTAGTCAACATATGAATGAAAGTGATATCTTAAAGCCTATGAGATTGATTCTGTAATGTTGAACGTGTTACACACTTTCCATTCAATTTGGTGTGTGAAAGGACCAAAGTTTCGAATACTTAAGGGAACAACAAACTTTTTGGCCGTGTGGGGAATTTCTCGGTTGGTCAAAAATTAATAATCTAGAAATGATAGTGCTTAGTCGTGAAAACAGAGGCAGGAGAGTCGCAATTAACTTTATAGTATAATTGTAGGATAAATGTGTAAAAGAAAAGACACATCTCTATATTTCAAATTTTTAATATTTATAGAAAATACTCAAATCTTTACATCAAGTCACATTTAGGTAGCTTAGTAAAATTGTAGGATAGATGTGTAAAAAGACACATCTCTGTATTTTAAATTTTTAATATTTATATAAAATAATTAAATCTTTACATCAAGTTACATTCAGCAAAACGACACAACAATTCCTTTGCATTACATTAAAAAGTCTTCGGTGTAATTAGATACGAAGATCAGTTACTCAATTTTGTTCTGATTGATTCCAAAATAATGTTCAATATCTTAAACTTCAAATGACTGAAATGCTCTTAAATACTTGGAACAATTAACACTCTTGCATAGTGAATAAGATTTAGATAATCTAGTTTTCTTAAATGTATGAAAAGAAATAGCTCTAATATGGAACAGGACAGGGCGAGGTTGGTGTAGTTTCATGAAAAATATTCTTACATATCATTGATATAGTTACAATCAGTGGTGGAAGCGGATTTTAATATACGGACGTGAATTTATAAAATAAAAAAAATAATATCTTGCAAATGTTATTTTTAGAATTACACAAAATTGCAGTTTTACTTTCTGTATCTCTCTTTTGATGACTTTATCATACAAAAAGCTAATCATAATTTAAATAATATTTTTTTTTATTTTCTTTCAACTCTATTTGAAAATATGACAAAGAACTTTAGTAGGACAGCATGCTTGACAATCAAATTAAATAAAATTTTGTAACAACTCCTTGCTCATCACAGTATTATTCGAATAAAAAAAGTAACGATTGTGTATACAAAATATAACAACCAAATTGCAAATATAATTATCGGTCTAAATGTGTTATAAGTATTAAACAAACATAACAATACGATAAAACTTTTCATTGATTTTTCTAACTTCTCTTTTTATCACTTCAAGAGAAATGAACAAATACAAATTGATTACATTCTCTCGGTTTTCATAATTATATTTTAAATCTCAATTTCAAAGTAGAAATTAGGTTTAATACATAGCGAAAAAACCCCAAATACTTGATGCAATTTTTTGGTAAATAGGAAGTTAAATAGCTAATTTCAACCGGCATATGGTTAAACTATTTCTAGAACCTTTTTGGGCACAAAATAAAATTTGAAAAATGTGGAAATAGTGAAAATAAGAAATTTAAGTTTTCTATATAATTAATTAAATATCAAGTCCAAAAGTATTTGAAGAAGAATGAAAATTAGAACTTTTTTAAACCTAACGATAAGGTGACGGGGGCAATAAATTTTTGTCAAATTTAATGGAGTGAAAAAAATGAGTTGTTACAAAATGTTTCAAGATTTGTAGGAGTTTAAGAAAAATTTTGAGAACTCATGAGAGTTCAGGGATGTACTTGGACCCAAGTAGCTCGGACCAATGTGAAAAATCATGGAGGTTTGCAACTGTCATTCAAGAATCCAGAGTAACATGATGGAGTGAAATTGGAGCTTGAGGGTATAATTGCAGGATCGAAAAATTGGAAAAATTCTATTATTGGCTATATCCTGGAATTGTACATGCAATCTTTGTACTTGTTAAAAAGATGAGTTCGAAATTTGACATTGCCTTGTCCCTGAACCATACCCAATAATTGACAACTAATGAAAGAACACAATCTATGCATGTGCAAATTTAATAATAGTTGATATATAAGTGATAGTTATAACTTGTAAGAAGTTATCAACATTAATAGTTTTAATTAACAAGTAAAAAGAAAGAGCTGTAATTGTAGTAAGTTATCTTCGATTAATAGTTTATCGTTCATAGATGTTATTAAAAACATACAACGAGGGCAATAAACAAAACCTAAAAATGACAAAGAAAAACCACAATTCACGCTTTACATGTAGTAACTAGATGTGAACCTGCGCATTGCAGGGACACTTTTGGTACTTTTAATTTTGAAAAAAAAAAGAAAGAAAAATAAAAACTTCTTAGTTATAATAAATTTAATTAAAATTGGTGTCTAAAGAACATGATATAATAATTAAAAATGCTGAATGTAAAATATAAGCATTTCGTACCAACTAACTGCAATCCAATAGGGTAATTACTTAAGAATTTGAAAACAAAAAACATAATTAACATTTAACCTATACAATGTGAGAAACTTATTTATGCAAGAATATGATTTTGGTTATCTATTCAACGTTATCTACTTTTGAAGTAATACTTTTTTAAACTACATCAGAAAAATAAGAAAATATAACATGATATTTAGTGTATTAGTATTATCAATTTTAATCTGGTAGTGCAATTTAATATACAAATTTTTAGATTTCAAGCTTAAAAAGCTATAAAAAGATATAAAAACAATCTTATTTTTAAATTCTAGGATTTCTTATTTTGGGGGGTTAATATGTTTTATAAGCCTATTATATACCCATAACTATGTAGATTTCGTAGAGAATGTCAACATGAAATTACCCGAAATATTCCTAGCTACTTACAAACTTTTATTTCCTTCATATAGATTTTTGTTTGAATACAATCCTGTAAACAATGGAATTAAAATTTAGAAATAAAATAAAGTTATTTCTACTTCAGTTTGCTTTTTCTTTTTGTGGATGTTTCAACTTCTCTATTTATCTACCCTCCTTGACGTTCTTGCTTAAATTTCTTCCTTAGGACTTTTTTTTTTCACTTGTATATATGTGCTTCCATTTGTCATACATGTAGATTGAAATATATAATAAAATCATGTCTTTAAATTTTGGAGATCATTTTTCATAAGCTTCAAACTCAAAATTCAACTAAGTAAATGATAACTCCTCTATCTTAAGAGAATACATGTTCCAAACAAAATTGGACTTTTGAATTTGAATATAAACTTCAGATTCCTTATCAAAATAATTAGATTCGAAGTCTGATAGATTTAAGTAGACGGATCACATTAAATCAACTAAACACATAATAAAGAAAAAAAATATGTGAAATGACACATGGCAACATAAGTGTAGCATCCTACGAAACTCCCTTTTGCTTTAATATATAGTATATATTAACAATGCTCCACAAGTCTGCCAAATGCACATTCAACTTTTATGAGTCTTGTTTCAACAAAAAAAAAAAAAAATGAATGTACAAGTCTTAGTCTTCCACCATCATTATTGTTAATACCCAATCAGATTGCTATATAATAGGATTTCTCCAAGCTCTATGGCAGCCCAGACGGCTAAGAACTAAGCTCAAGACATCCCATAAGAAGTTAGAACTTTCTCTTCTTCATATTTTGAGATTTAAATCCAATGAAGCCAGCAGCTGATCTTAAGCTACTTCATTACCTTCTTGTCTTTCTTTTTGTGGTTTTCACAATGATGTCTACCATAACACCTGTTTCTTCTTCTCGTTTCAACATTTCTTCTGACACACATTCAACTGCTGAAAGAATTGCAAGCGACCATGGAGAAGTTGATGCTCTGCTAACATGGAAATCGAGTCTTGACAATAACAGTCAATCAATTTTACGATCATGGACCGCGACTGGTAATGATACTTGCAGTTGGATTGGCATTGGTTGCAGCAAGCATGGAAGAGTGGCATACATAAACCTCACAAGCTCTGCCATAAGAGGTACACTCAACCACTTCAACTTCTCATCCTTTCCTCATTTGAGGATAATGGACCTGCGGGTCAACTTGCTTTATGGTTGCCTTCCCTCCAATATTGGCAATCTCTCAAGAATTACCTATATTGACTTATCACTCAATTATTTATCTAGGGTAATTCCAAAGGAGATCGGCTTACTGACAAATCTTAGATTCTTTTACATGTCCAACAATCAAATCAGTGGCAGTATTCCCCAGGAAATAGGGCTTCTTAGGTCTATCGAATTATTGGAATTTGGAGGCAACAATCTTTCAGGTGGATTACCTGTTTCCTTTGGCAACTTAACAAGACTCACTAGATTGTATCTGTATCACAATAAGTTTTCAGGCCTTATACCTCGTGAAATGTGGATGCTAAGGTCCCTTGTACATCTTGAACTTACACAAAATCATTTCCGGGGTGAAATACCAGCTTCTATTGGAAACTTGGGCAACCTAATTAATCTTTACCTTTACCAGAACGAACTTTCTGGACCTATTCCTAAAGAGATAGGCATGTTAGAGTCGCTAGCTGATTTGGAATTGTCAACAAACAATTTCACTGGTTCCATCCCAACCTCCATCGGTAATTTGACAAATATAATTCGCTTGGTCCTATATGAGAATGAATTGTCTGGTCCTGTACCATCAGAATTAGGAAACTTGAAGTTCCTTGCTGATTTGAGACTATTCGATAACAAACTCAGTGGCCCTCTTCCCTCAGAATTGAACAATCTCACGCACCTAGAAATGGTAGATATAACTGAAAATAACTTCACAGGTCACTTGCCAAGGGATATATGTGCTGGTGGAGTCCTTATGATCTTTACCGCAAACAACAACAATTTCATTGGCAGAATACCCAAAAGC
This sequence comes from Mitragyna speciosa, assembly GCA_024721245.1. Classification (NCBI taxonomy): domain Eukaryota; kingdom Viridiplantae; phylum Streptophyta; class Magnoliopsida; order Gentianales; family Rubiaceae; genus Mitragyna; species Mitragyna speciosa. Next base: position 11,157,548 of record CM045552.1, on the reverse strand, counting down.
TTAAAAAATTGTACTAGCTTAAATCGGGTCAGACTAGAAAAAAATCAATTAACAGGAAATATATCAGAAGATTTGGGTATATACCCAAGTTTGGACTTCATTGATTTAAGTGACAACCAATTTTATGGGGAGCTTTCTTCACAATGGGGACTTTGCCACAACCTAACAAGCTTGATGGTCTCAAACAATAAACTTTCTGGAGTAATACCAATTGATCTTGGAGAGGCATTACATAGAATTGATCTCTCTTCAAATCAATTCAGTGGAAGAATTCCTAAAAGTTTGGGAAAATTAACCTCACTGTTTGAGCTTCAGCTGGATGATAACAACCTAGCTGGAAGCATACCATCTGAAATTGGAAATCTAACCTAAACTTCAATCTCTTAACTTGGCCTCAAATAATCTTGAAGGTGAAATTCCTGAAGAATTAGGTCAATGCATACAAATTCTGTTCCTGAATTTGAGCAATAATCAGCTAAGTGGAAGTATCTCTTCCAATATTCGGGATATAAGGCCTCTGCAACTTCTTGATCTTAGCCTAGAATAAGTTGAAAGGTGAAATACCTCGACAACTTGGAGAGTTACAGAGCATTGAGACCATGAACCTTTCTCACAATGAAATATCAGGCTCCATTCCTTCAAGCTTTGAGCAATGTTTCAGTTTGGTTTCTGTTAATATTTCACATTAATAAATTAAAAGGTCCTCTCCCTAATTATCACCGCATTTCGAAATGCTCATTTTGATGCCTTGAGTAAACAATGAATGGCTTTATGTGGCAATGCTTCTGGTTTGAAACACTGCTCTGAATTGATAAGCAATAAAACAGCAAAGGCTAATTGCAGAAGCATTGTTGTTCTAGTGGTGTCTCTATCTTTATGTGGCCTTCTCTTTCTTATTGTGCTCATTGGCATTTTCTTTCTCTCTCTGTCAAAAAGAAAGAGGATGAAAATTGAGCCAAGAAGGCCAGCTGAAGACATGTTTGCCATATGGAGCTTTGATGGAAAGATGGTGTATGAAAACATTATTGAAGCAACAGAAGATTTTAATTCCAAGCATTGCGTTGGAGAGAGAGGACCTGGAAGTGTTTTCAAAGTTGAATTCTCAAATGGTCAGAAAGTTGCAATCAAGAAACTCCATTCTGAAGATGAAAGGGGATTCATCAGTCTCAAAAGCGAAATACATGCATTGACAAAAATAAGACATCGCAACATTGTGAAACTTTATGGCTACTGTCTGCATGCGCGACATTCTTTCATGGCTTTCGAGTTCCTAGAAGAACGGAGCTTGTTAGAAATGTTGAAGAATGATGATCAGGCTCAAAAGTTTGAATGGAAAAGGAGAGTGAGTTTAGTTAAAGGTGTGGCAAATGCATTGTCATATTTGCATCATGATTGTTTCCCTCCTGTAGTTCATCGAGACATATCAAGCAAGAACATATTGTTTGACTCCGAATATGAGGCTCACGTCTGTGATTTTGGCACTGCAAAACTATTAAATTATGGCTCATCTAATTGGACTTCATTTGCTGGAACTTACGGATATTCTGCCCCAGGTGAGTATTTTTCCGCCAACCATGTTTAGACAATAGCCTGTAATTAACTGCCAATGCTTATTTTCCAGATGCAAAGCAATGTATTTAGTTGCTATGATTACTTCATAATCTGGCTGATTGATGGTTTGTGACAGAATTTGCTTACACAATGGAAGTTAGTGAGAAATGTGATGTCTACAGCTTTGGAGTGGTGGCATTAGAAGTGATCATGGGGAAACATCCGAGAGATCTAATCTGTTCTTTATCATCATTTTCATCATTTTCGACAATTCATCATCTATTGTTGAAGGATCTTATGGATCAAAGGCTTGCACCTCCTGCAAGGACTGTGGCAGAAGAAATAGTCTTGGTTGCTAAACTAGCACTTTTGTGCTTGAATCCTAGTCCTCGCTCTCGACCAACCATGCATCAAGTCTCCCTGAGGCTATCAAAAAAAGAAACACCTGCTAAGAGATTGTTTCCCAATGTTACCATAGGCCAACTGTTTGACAATAGTCTCTTTATTACAATTTGAGCTCGCTTTCAACCCGCACCATTTATTGCTTCGATATCATTGTATTTAAATAATTTTTTATATGGTAAATGAATATTAATTTAGACATCTTTTAAAATTTTATGGATTTAATATTGATTATGTATTTCTAAGTAGCCACCCCTACATAGAAATTATAAATAAATAAATAAATAACTAGAGATAAGATATTGTTTGTGCGCCAAAATGGGGGTTGCACACCCCCAAATAAATCTTAGAAAATAATAAAGAAGGATTTTTCAAAAAAAAAAAAAAGATGAAGAAGCATAAAGGAGGAAGAAAAAGACACAAAGGGGTAGATATAAATAATAAAAAATTTATGACGTTTCTATTGTAATCCAAAGATTAAAGAAAAATTATAAGGAAAGTTAAAATGATAAATATGTAACAAAAGTGTTGTATGATATAAATAGATAATAACTAGCATATAATCTATTTTTAAAATAAATTAAAACTTAAAAAAATCTATTTATATTGTCACAACATAATATTGTCTAAAAACTTCACAATGAAATACAACTCAATGCAATCTTAATTATTTATTTAAATGTGTAAATATTAAAGTTCATCTAAATTGGTGGACCTTCTTGAAAGTTGTAAGCATTCTTCGCACCAATTAATCTTCAAAACATATTGCACTGACAAACGAGATAATGACTATATTGAACTTTGAAATGATAGAACTATAAACATAATTGCTCGATCTTTTTATGATTGGACATAATTAAGTAATAATGTGTTGAGCTTTTCCTAAAATGTAAAAAAAAAAAACATAAAAATATAAAATGCACGTAATATTTGTAACCAATCAATAAATTAATGCTTCATTTTGGTTCCCTCAATTACGTTGCTGAACAATGAAGTACAGTTTCTGCTCACTTATCTTCAATGAGTTGTAGGAAAATATTGATATCTCTAATAATAATATTGATGACAAATCTTATGTTTGAATGTAAAAATAATAATGTCATATAATATGTCGACTTTGTGTGTTAAATCGATATTCATATAACATAAGCAACTTATCTGGTATTATGTCTACAACATCATTGCAATTAACACAGAACATTCTTCCATAACATGTTATTATTTGAAAGCAGCATGTGGCAAAATGCGAACAGAATTATGGCCATATATAATGAAGAGAATGTAAAAATCACAGAATATGAAGAAATGAAAGATGTAGCTGTAAAATTCTATCAGAAGCTATTCAGCAAGAATGTGGAAAATGCAAGTGACAAACAGAAGGTTCTAGAGGAATGTATACCAAAAATGTTAAATGAGCAACAATGCGAGATGCTGATAGCTCTTGTGACAGTTGAGGAAATCAAGAATGTTTTCTTTAACATGAAGGAGGGAAAGGCACCTGGACCAGGTAACTTCACTGTTAATTTTTTCAAAAAGAATTTAGATACTGTAGGTGATAATGTAATTGAAGCAATATAATTTTGCTTTAACAAGAGATGCATGCATTATCCTTTGAACATCACTATTTTGACATTAGTGTCTAAGGTTGAAAATGCAATGAGTATGAAAGAGTTCCGTCCCACAGCCTACCGCAATACTTTGTTCAAATGTTTTTCTGCTATTTTTGACAAACATGTTGAAAGAGGTTATTCCACAGATTGTTAGTCTCAAGCAGCCTTTATAAAGGGAAGTATATTAGATAATATTCTAGTGATGCATGAATTGGTAAGGGGCTATAAGAGGAAAGGAGGCACAGCTAGAGCTACCTTGAAAGTTGACATAATGAAAGCATTTGATACTGTAGATTGGGATTTTTTGTTTATCACCTTATCATTGATGGTATTTCCTGAAGTGTTCATTGACTGGATCACCAAGTGTGTAACCACATCAAACTTTTCAATTAATTTTAATGAAAATATGGTTGGTTATTTCAGGAGCGAAAGAGACCTTAGGCAAGAAGACCCCATTTCTCCTTGCCTATTACTCTTGGCTATAGAAGTTTTCTCTAGATTCTTGGAGTGGAATATAAGGAGGAAAAATTTGACTATCACAAAAAATGTCAAAAACTAGAGCTCACTCACCTTTCTTTTGCTGATGATCTCTTTATCCTAGCGGGAGCTACTGTAAGATCTTTCAAAATTATTGTTGAGACACTAAAAGATTTTGGGGAGCTCTCTAGATTAAAGCCAAATTTGCAGAAATGTCAACTTTTTTTTTTTGGCTTGGTAGATGGTGCAAAAAGGACACAGCTGAGTGAAATCATCCAAGTTATCATTGCTGATCTGCAAATGACGCATCTAGGATTGCCTCTTGTGACCACAAAGTTTTCTTTCAAAGACTGCGAACCCATATTTGTCAAGCTTGAGCATAAGATTAAGCGCTGGGCTGAAAAAAGGTTAAGCTATGCTGGAAGACTCCAATTAGTGAAGTTTGTGTTGCTTGGCATTAAGCTATATTGGGCTAGTGCTTTCATTCTGCTTAAAGTAGAAGATTAATAGCCTCATATCATAGTTCATCTAGGCTGGGGAACTTAAGAAACATTTTTGTGCAAAAGTAAAATGAGAAGACCTATGTCTACCTTATAAAATGGGTGGGCTGAACTTGTACAGCTTGGAACAGTGGAACAAATGCCTAATAATGAAATTGATTTGGAATATATGCTGTAGGAAATAAGCACTATGGGTGAGATGGATCCACACAATCAATTTAAAAAACACCTCATTGTGGGGTTTCAAGGCTCCAATAGATTGCTCTTGGAGTTGGAGGAAAATTCTCAAGTTCAGAGAATTACTCCCGAAAATGATAGGGTAGGCTATTGGTGAAGGCAAGGATACGTGGTTTTGGTATGACAACTAGCATCCATTGGGCCCTTTGCATGTGAAATTCACTGAAAAACTATTATCAAATCTAGGGTTGTCAAAAACAAGCAAAGTTGCTGATTTTGATAAAGAAGATGGATGGAATTGGCCAGAGGACAGAAGAACATCTGAGATGGAGGTCTTAAGACAAGCTATCCTAGATTTTCTGAAGCCAATTCAAGGTGCGGAAGATCAAACCCAGTGGAAAGACAGTAAATCTAGGACCTTCATGGTCAAGTCTACGATGAAGCTCATTGGCAAAAATGATAGGAAAGTTAAATAGTATTAACTAGTATGGGGTAAGGGGCACATTCCAATATACTCATTCATACTGTGGCTTACGTGCAAGAAAAGACTCACTACTAAAGACAGAATGAAGGCATGGGGTATTCCACTATAGAATTCAAACTGTATTTTGTGTAAGCAAAGAGAAGAGACAATTGATCACTTGTTTTTTGAATGTAAATTTACTACAATAGTGTGGAAAAAGGTTTTAGCTTTCTTTACAAAGAAGAACAGCCTCCTGGCAAGAAGAAATGGACTGGATGTGTGAAACATGGATATCAAACTTCTTTGCAGACAAATTCAAACAAGTGATGTGTGCAGTTACTATTTACAACATTTGGAGAGCTAGGAACCAATTTATGCATCAAGGGTAGACCATGGAACTAGTAGATATAGTACCTATAGTGAGACGAACCATGGTTGAATCAGTGATGGTATGGGGAAAAGTACCAAACACCAAGCAAAATTGGTATCTAATGATTGAATGGGGACTTCCAACAAGAATTTTTGCTGACTGAAACTTTAGTCATGTTTTGGGATGTTTTGTTCAGGAGCTAGGTCCTCAAACATGTATAGTTTGTGCAGCTAATTGTTGATGTATAGTCTCTAATGTAATATTCTATTAATACAACACAAAAAATTTTTGCTCAAAAAAAAAAAAAAAAAAAAAACCATGGGGTAAAATACTGTTACCGCATACTTAAATACCGATCATCCTAAAGAAAAAAACAACATATTTCAATTTTTTTCGTTTATACTAGGTCAATAATATTTTTATACCACTTATTGAAAATCTATGCTTTATACTAAATAGCAATTTTAAAAGATTTTACATAAGAAACTAAAAAATAGATGACATATTAATGACACATTAACACCATGCTCGTGTTAGAATAATTTGATCGTGTAAAGAATTATACAAAACAAAATGCTGCTCTAGAATTTCAAATTGAAATAATAGCATTACTGCCGTACAAACACAACATTGGGCCAACCGAAAAGCACAGTCCAATAGATTTAATGAACTTCTATTTATATCGACTATATCGGCTTAAATTGGGCTTAAAACGAAATGAAGTATATTCCATCAAAATTTATAAACAACGCAGTGACTTGGGCTATCCATTCAAATTAATTAATCAAGATAGTTTATTATACATTCTTGACTAATTAATCAAAATTTTGGATTAATTAGTCAAGAAGAAGAATCCCTAAAATGCACAAGATGTTTTGCTAATTATATTCTGCTATCATATTATAATACCAATAATTTTATCTTTCTAACACTGTACACGGACCATATTTGCAATGGCCCTAAAGGTTTTTAAATTATCTTACTTTGGTCTTTAGTATTTAAGTGAAACAATTTAATCCCCAATGTTTTCTATGTTTACCAACTTGGACTTGGAAAATGCCGAACATCTCTCTCAAATTGTAAAGATCGCAGTCTAATCACACGAATTATATTTTTTAATCGGTTAAAATTAGCACAATAATAAAATAGGTTACTATACCAAAGTTTGCTGAAGTTGTTAGAATTGTAAGTATATCTCCTCAAATTTAATTTTGAGTTTTCCCTAAATTCCATTTAATTTTGAATTTTCACAAAATTTCATTGGAATTCATAAATGATATAGCTAGCATCAACAGTATAAGGTTTTTTGCACCAGGCAGCTTCGGTTATATCTAGGAAAAAAAAAAAGAAAAGAAAAACATTTGAAATAAGATGACAATTCGACCAATATTTGATGATCCATCAATGGGAAGAAAGTATCTGTCTGCCTTTTAATTACCAAGGTAAAAGAGAGACCGGAGATTGGCTTTTGTGGTATAATCGTCAAAAAAGTCGGCAGGTTTAGAAGCAATAAAAGTTAGTGGCTTTCCAAATTGCAATTGTCAAATACTCAATAGTTATATTATTTACTTCGATTAAGGATTGGTCTGTTGATTCCCATTCCGCGTAGTTTTTACTTTTTACTCTCGTTAAAGGATAACGTGATATGCGTTCATGGGTCTTTTATTAGTAATCAATTTTAGAAGAAAGTAACAAAAGAAGATTCCTTTCTATGATTTGTGAATTATAAACAATATAATCCAAACTAAACCAACTTTCAAGTGCAATGTCTTTTTCAATTTTTATTTTTCAAGCAACTATAACCCAAGCAAGGACCAAGCATTATTTATCTAACTCATGTCTATTTGTTAACTAATATTATGCTTTTTTAGTCTCCAAAATTAAACTAAGGAAATCTCTCATAGACTCACGCATTATGTATTCATAGGTATTTTATTAGTAATTGACTTTGGACATATGTAACACAAGAAAATTTCTCTTCCTGGTTTGTGAATTATAAACAATAAAATTCACACGTTAAATAGTCTTTTGTGTTAAAATGTAACATTCAAGCACACCGCATGCTTAAATAATTTTTACTTTTTACTCTCTATAAAGGATCACGCGTTATGCATTCATAGGTCTTTTCATCAGTAATTGACTTTAGAAAATAATAAAAGAAGATTTCTTTTCATGGTTTGTCAACAATGAACAATAAAATTCAAGTCATACCAACGTTCAAGTGCAGTATCCTTTTCAAGTTTTTTGCTAGCCATTATAACCGAAGTGAAAACCAAGCATTATTTATCTATCGTCTATGTATTTTTTAGCTAACATTAGGTTTATTTTCTGTCCATAATTAAACTTAAAAAAAATCTCATACAATCAAGAAGCATAATTAAATGCCAAGCTTTAAATCTGTACTGAATTTGAGATTAAATTTATTTCAAAGTAAAGAAATTACATTTTAGTCAACATATGAATGAAAGTGATATCTTAAAGCCTATGAGATTGATTCTGTAATGTTGAACGTGTTACACACTTTCCATTCAATTTGGTGTGTGAAAGGACCAAAGTTTCGAATACTTAAGGGAACAACAAACTTTTTGGCCGTGTGGGGAATTTCTCGGTTGGTCAAAAATTAATAATCTAGAAATGATAGTGCTTAGTCGTGAAAACAGAGGCAGGAGAGTCGCAATTAACTTTATAGTATAATTGTAGGATAAATGTGTAAAAGAAAAAGACACATCTCTATATTTCAAATTTTTAATATTTATAGAAAATACTCAAATCTTTACATCAAGTCACATTTAGGTAGCTTAGTAAAATTGTAGGATAGATGTGTAAAAAGACACATCTCTGTATTTTAAATTTTTAATATTTATATAAAATAATTAAATCTTTACATCAAGTTACATTCAGCAAAACGACACAACAATTCCTTTGCATTACATTAAAAAGTCTTCGGTGTAATTAGATACGAAGATCAGTTACTCAATTTTGTTATGATTGATTCCAAAATAATAATATCTTAAACTTCAAATGACTGAAATGCTCTTAAACTTCAGATGTTATTAAAAACATACAACGAGGGGCAATAAACAAAACCTAAAAATGACAAAGAAAAACCACAATTCACGCTTTAACATGTAGTAACTAGATGTGAACCTGCGCATTGCAGGGACACTTTTGGTACTTTTAATTTTGAAAAAAAAAAAAAGAAAGAAAATAAAAACTTCTTAGTTATAATAAATTTAATTAAAATTGGTGTCTAAAGAACATGATATAATAATTAAAAATGCTGAATGTAAAATATAAGCATTTCGTACCAACTAACTGCAATCCAATAGGGTAATTACTTAAGAATTTGAAAACAAAAAACATAATTAAACATTTAACCTATACAATGTGAGAAACTTATTTATGCAAGAATATGATTTTGGTTATCTATTCAACGTTATCTACTTTTGAAGTAATACTTTTTAACTACATCAGAAAAATAAGAAAATATAACATGATATTTAGTGTATTAGTATTATCAATTTTAATCTGGTAGTGCAATTTAATATACAAATTTTTAGATTCAAGCTTAAAAAGCTATAAAAAGATATAAAAACAATCTTATTTTTAAATTCTAGGATTTCTTATTTTGGGGGGTTAATATGTTTTTATAAGCCTATTATATACCCATAACTATGTAGATTTCGTAGAGAATGTCAACATGAAATTACCCGAAATATTCCTAGCTACTTACAAACTTTTATTTCCTTCATATAGATTTTTGTTTGAATACAATCCTGTAAACAATGGAATTAAAATTTAGAAATAAAATAAAGTTATTTCTACTTCAGTTTGCTTTTTCTTTTTGTGGATGTTTCAACTTCTCTATTTATCTACCCTCCTTGACGTTCTTGCTTAAATTTCTTCCTTTGGGCTTTTTTTTTCACTTGTATATATATGCACCCATTTTTCATACATGTAGATTGAAATATATAATAAAATCATGTCTTTAAATTTTGGAGATCATTTTTCATA